>BQKZ01000437.1:79310-99045 GCA_036244855.1 Temnopleurus reevesii | reverse complement strand
CCCCCCCCCCATCATTCAGCATTGCACGCATAACTATAAATCGTATATCGAATTAAATTCCTGAAATTTGTGGCTTGACTCTGGCCCACACAAATGCACAAGGTTTCCTTTACCAAAATTTATTTTCCATCTGTGTATATCTTAGCTGACATTGGACACGTCAAAAACGATATAAACTTTATCCTGATACAAATTTAATCTCGAAAGGTAATGCGGAGAGCAGATTCAACTTGTATCAAAATGCCATGTATTAGCCAGACACGTGGGATATGGACATGTGGAAATGCTGGGTCTAGCAAGAGGTTCAAGCTCCAGTAAAACATGTTAAAGGCGACTGGTACTTCTCCCGATATTTGTCTCCAAATCGAAATAAGATTGAATCTAGTATGAAGAATACATAGAAAAAATTAATTGTGTGAAATATAAATGGATGTCGGTAAAGTTATCATTTATAATGTATCACAAATATACAGTCTCGTGTAACATAAGCTGTAGCCAATATTTCTTTTCTTGATTAAGAACACATTCTTATGAACAAAATTGGCAACAACAACAACAACAAAAATCGAAATTTTGAGCATCTAGCTTTGGTTTATTTTATTTTTGGTTTTATTATCCTTATGTCTAATCCAGAAAATAATCCAAGATACACCATATATTAAACAAACTGTTGTTATGATCGAGATAGGCGCTAAATATGATTCAACGATCAAATTCAAACTTTAAAAAACAATCAGTTCATAAAACAATATTGTTGTGGTCTCAAAATTCGTGTGATATATGTCATGAATAGTGGTTTACTGAATATTCGGTAAAAGGGAGCACGTATTTATGTTAGCAAAATTGTCGGGAAAGAGTTTTATGGTACATTATTGCGCACATTCATGAACAAATGCATGCTACTTTTTGACCAAATATTGAGTAAAGCTCTGTTTTCATTAAAAAAAAATAGCCTATGGTTTATTTACCTGTTATCAAATGAGGCGATTCCCTGCCTACTGCACAGTCTCCAAATGATATGGTGTCACTCTTATGTATATCCAATCTTTTTTTCTTCTCGAGAATCTCCTTTTATTTGTTGAGCGGGATTGTAGGTGATGGCTGCAAAAGCTAACATTTTCTCCTGGCGTATATGTATGCGTAGATCTTTGGATGAAGGTCGTATAGGTGTATCGGTTTCTGGATGGGTATAGGTTGGTGTGTGTTTATCCGTCGCATTTGACTTATCTTTAGATCCTTCCTTCCAACATGGCTGCCTGTAATCAAACAAGAAAAAAAAAAAAACACGTAGAATAACAATTTTCATCATTAGAGTCTCAACCTTTCCGTGATAAGAGCTGGTATTATCTTTTACTGTATTATGTTGTACTGTACATTTTTTTACTCACGGTAAAATTACAATCAAAAGACTGCTTTTCAGCAGGTCAAAAATCAAAAGACTGCTCTTCAACAGGTACGTGCGTATAAAAAGTGGACAGGTATAAAATGTTAAGAATAAACCTAATTGTAAAAGCGAGACAAAAAATATACATTAAAACATGAAAACATTAAAAACATCTTAACTTATAACATAGTTTAAAATCCTTACATAAAAATGGCATCATACTTGCTAGTGTTTGTATTACGTGTGGTCAATACATTCTTAACATATTATTTGCTTGCCTCAATCCTGGGTAAAAGTTTTCATGCTTTTTGAGATGCAAAATTGTGCAGTATTGTGCAACATGTTTTGCACTCGTCTTTCCCAAACAAACATGCATGTGCCCAAAACCCAATATTAGAGTGTGTCGGAGAAATTTCATGTTCGAAAAACTAGTCATAAGGCTCGACAAATGAAATCCCCATGCAGTTTCAAGACCCAATTTTTACACAATTCTTAAATTTACATTGAACTCACAAACGGTTTTTACAACACTAATAGAATAACGATTAGCATTGAGTTTATGCGAAACATGAAAACACATCATTAATAATAATGAACGGCTTTTATATAGCGCTTATCAACTCTTCATTACATAAAATTCTCTAAGCGCTCTACAATTGCAGCATTATTACCCTGGCTTTAGCAGTGCAGCTATCAGGCGCGTCAGCTTTTTCAAGGAATGAATTCCTACCGGGTACCCATTCACCTCACCTGGGTTGAGTGCAGCACAATGTGGATGAATTCCTCGCTGAAGGAAATTGACGCCATAGTTAGGATTCGAACCTACGACCCTCTGGTTGAATGGCGAGAGTCAGAACCACTACACTGCGGGGTGCAGCGGCGCCGCAAATTAATTAATATTTTACTTATTTAAAACGTTTTATTGTAACGGGATAGCCCCATCAGTTATCAACGTACTTTTCTACCTCTGGGCCCTGTATTACAGGAAACACATATCTACCATTCTACTTATATACAAACGTATGCTTAGGTTACACGAAAGAAACTGTTACATTCTACATGTTCTACCAAAGTAAATACGGAAATAATGATAATAATAATAGCAATAATAGCAATAACAATGATGACAATAATAATAATAATAATAATAATAACAAATAATAATAATAATAATAATAAGAGTAATAATAATGATAGTAATATTACTACTTATTATATGGCGCTTTTCCATATACGGCTAAGGTATGGTCATCATTGGTCTAGGTGTAGAAATTAAAATAAATGTATAGAAACCGTGTGTCAAATTATTAACACAATCCCCAACAGACAGTCATATTCAAATAAAATAGAACATCGACATATTTTGTTACAAGCTGCTCGGTTCATTTAAATACCTCCCACAAGAAGCTAATGTTCTAAACTACCATGCTTGTATTGAAACTGTGATACAATATAATTTAGGGATGATTATCATTGGCCTTGTTGTTGGAGTATGCCTCTATATAGCTCAATGAAGCATAAACCGGCGGTTTAATTACCCCCAATGGAAGATTCAGGTTCATCGATTTAGATATGTATCATTAATATTGTATGGCTCAGTCACACGTAATTGTTAGCCCATTCAGGACAGGAACTATTTTACAACAGATTCCTTTGCTAAATTGGCAACACTAAAATTTTAGGTTCTCTTTTTAGAATGTTCCATTTAAAAATTACGTTACCATATGGAATCTTCTTTATTAAAAAGCGTGTCAAAAGGTTAAAGTTGCCAATTTGCGTGGAAAATGTTGATTTTCAAATGATTTCTGCGTTGCCAATTTAAGGATTTATGGCAATTTCAGTGATTATTTGAATTTTGAAATTCTTTACTTCCAGCGACAAATGGTGATAGAATAACAATGGTAAGGTCAAGTGCAGAATATATTTCATTTTCTGCTCATACATCAGGTATATTTTTATAGCACGAGATCAAACGTTATTGGACCAAAACACAAAACGTGTTCTGTCGTCCTGAAAGGGTTAAAGCCCAAGTATAATTTTGGCAGAGATTAAGACATATGAATATTGTTGGATGTTTATTACCACATTAATATTTTACACACCTTTTGAGGCCATAGCCTTTTTTTACGAACTTATTATTTTTTTGTAAGAAATTGACTTTGACCGTTAAATTATATTTAGCGCCCTCTTTTGGTTATAAAATATTTGGCTTGGTATCGGGCTTATGCAAAATTATTTCCAACATTTGACAATAGAAAGATAAAAATGAATACACAACAATAACAATTTATAACGTTCATTCAATTCTGTCCATGAGAAATTGTCCTATAATTGCAGGTCATACGTTGGACTGACACTCGTCGAACGTTCGTCAAGCGCAAGCCAGACGTCACTCCACCGTCTGGTATGCGTATGCTGTGCGTCAAGGGAGTTTTTTTTTCCAAAACGGTAGGCAGACGCAGGCTAAAAACGCAAAGGTGTGAGCCAGCCTTAATGTAAGCTATAAACGGAAAAGTGTGACTGAAGTGTGTTTACCGCAGCATTCACTTCATGGGCGAAAAGCGCTGTCGTAATTATCTTGGTTCAATATTATGATGCACAATGACCTAGATATTTCTTGTTAGTTTAAGAAAGACTTATCATTGTTCTTAGATTCATCGGGTTGGAATAATCACAAACAGCGATCATGTCACACATTCAACTGAAATTAGCACACCGATAATTTCGCCACACCTACGAAAATTGAAGGTGTCTTCAAGACAAAATTGAGAAAATGTATCTAAACCAATAAACTGTTCTTCCAACAGAACAATTTACCTCACGGGCGAAACGCGTTGTCGTAATTATCGTGGTTCAATATTAGGATGTATAGTGACCAAGATATCTGTTGTTAGTTTAACATAAACTTATCATTGTTCCTAGATTCATCGGGATGGAATAATCGCAAACAGCGAGCATGTCACACATTCGCATCTATAACCCACGTATGGGTAGCTTTAATTGCATTTACCGTATGCCGCACATGGAGCTTTTGGTTTCAACAAAATAGCTCAAAATATTAACAAGGAATAATTACATCAGTGTATTTGCTTTATAAACCTGATTTATTTTTAACCAATAAAGGGAAAATAATTCTTCGTTACAGCTTGTATATTGGGGAATACTTATGTATCTTTTTTTCGATTTTAAATGGAGTTCGTGTTTGTGCTCCCTTGATGCTTTTATTTCGAGTACTCATCAAAACATTATGTTAGGACTTTGCCTTGATTTGGTGAAACAATAGCATTATGTATCATCAATGTTTTTCATCATGATTTATATGGATATGAAAATTGAATTGTTGAATTGAAAAAAATAGTATTTCTTTATAGCCATCTATCACTGTTAAAATGAACTATTTTTTAATGAATAAAACAAAATTGAAAGCAACAAGTTCAACAAGCTCCTCATGTATAGAGCTGCTTGGGACAGTCAGACATTTACTTGGCTTGGTTCCTGTGCTGCAGGATTGAACCCGTGTCGCGTCTTTCGGATGGTGACGTTAAAGGTCGGTTCTTCTTTCTCTCTTCTTTCCCTGATGTAAATATTTAACGTTGAGTGATAAGCGCCATGAAAGTCAATCTTCTATCTCACATACACTCTTTATCTTTCCCTCTCTTTCTTTCACTCGCTATTTCCTCTTCTCTCTCTCTCTATTTCTTTCTTTCTCTCTCTCTCTCTCTCTCTCTCTCTACCCCTTTCCCCCTCTCACTCTCTCTCACACACACACACACACACACACACACACACACAACACACAATCTCCCCCTCTCTCCTTATCCCCTGCTTCCCCTCCATCTTTCTCTATCACTCCCTATCTCCCTCCTTCCCTCTCTTTAATGAAGCAACCTAACCTACTAAGACGAAAAAGAAAAAAAGAAAGAAAGATGATAATTATTGATCCGCTATTTCCCAGAACCCTTTCATATAAAATAATAAAAAAAAGATGAAGATGATAGGTTTATGTCAACAGAAATGTATTATCTAGAAATCAATTGGCTTGTTTGTCAGCTCCCTGATGTCATCTGTCTCATTAGGCTACGACAGGGACACTCTGATAGAATCAGGCCGGGTTCAGACGCTGCTCAATTTATAACGAAACTCGAAACCTACATAATGATAATCATAATAATTCACGTAATTGTGGCTACTTGTATAGTGCGCAGGTCCATTCTATTGGCGCTGATGGCACGTAAGGTTTATTCATCACTATTACCCGGCTTCAGTTGGCAGCCTCTACCCCATTCAAAGACATTTCTTGCTGTTGTAAAAAAATAACTACACCTTGGTCGAGTAAAGCACAATGCGGATAAAGCCGACTTTTTCTATCTTATACTTTTTGCTTAGCCATTATTATGAAATATTGTAACATAAGCAGTTGTCCTCTACTTGTTGCTCTTGTTGCATTCTTAACGGCGCAAAATTATACAACATTTTCCGCCATTTAACGTATATGTATTTTACGATCAAATATATTTAAAGCCTCTTCCGTATAGTTATTTCACAACCCCTTTTTCTTGCTATACAACATATAATTACTTAACAATAGAGTACGTCGTATTCAAAACCTTTTCCGCCGTCTGGCGTATTCAACAATCACCAGCATTTTTCGATGGTATTGTGTTTTAGTTACAAGTTCTAGTACAAATTCCTAGCGTTTGAACACAATGTTAATGATTCTACGTCAGAAGATAATGGGACGTTTGGAATGACGCCATTGTAGGAATCGATAAGAGCATCTTTCAAATTCAATTTTGTCATCTGGATCAACCTGAACATCAATGAGAATATAGGAGAGGGGGAAGAAGTGGATGAAGACAATGATAAACGAGGATAAGAAGAAGTGAAAAAGGAGAAGAAGAAGGAAGATGGAGAATCAGCAGTTAAGGAAGAAGAGGACAAATTATGAGAAGTAGGAAGAAGGCGAAGAATTAGCAGAAGAAGGAGAAGGACCGTTGTAGAATTAGCAGAAGAGATAAGCGAAAAAGTGATGGAAAGAGAATGATGAGGGTTTGAGGAAAAGGAAGAAGATGATGAGGAGAAGGAAGAGGAGGAGGAGGAGGAGGAGGAGAGGGACGTTTGGAATGACGCCATTGTAGGAATCGATAAGAGCATCTTTCAAATTCAATTTTGTCATCTGGATCAACCTGAACATCAATGAAAGATAGGAGAGGTAGATGGAGAAATGGAATAAGATAATGATGAACGACAATGAGAAGAAGTGAAAAGGTGAGAAAGAAGGAAGATTATTAATCATCAGATGAGGAAGAAGACGACAAATTATGAGAAGAAGGACGAAGAATTAGCAGAAGAAGGAGAAAAACAGTAAAATCAACAGAAGAGATAACCGAAAAAGTGATAGAAAGAGAATGATGAGAAGATTGGGGAAAAGGAAGGGAATAATGAGAAGAAGGAAGAGGAAGAGGAGGAGGAGGAGGAGGAGGAGAGGGACGTTTAAAAAGACGCCATCGTAGGAATCGATAAGAGCTTCTTTCAAATTCAATTTTGTCACCTGGATCAACCTGAGCATCATTGAGAAGATAGGAGAGGGGGAAGAAGTGGATGAAGACAATGATAAACGATAATGAGAAGAAGTGAAAAGAAGAAAAAGAAGGAAGATGAAGAATCAGCAGATGAGGAAGAAGACGACAAATTATGAGAAGAAGGAAGAAGGCGAAACATTAGCAGAAGAAGGAGAAACATCGTAAACGCAACAGAAGAGATGAGCGAAAACGTGATAGAAAGAGAATGATGAGGAGATTGGGGAAAAGGAAGAAGATGATGAGGAGAAGGAAGAGGAGGAGGAGGAGGAGGAGGAGAGGGACGTTTAGAATGACGCCATTGTAGGAATCGATAAGAGCATCTTTCAAATTCAATGTTGTCATCTGGATCAACCTGAGCATCAATGAGAAGAAAGGAGAGGTAGATGGAGAAATGAAATAAGATAATGATGAACGACAATGAGAAGAAGTGAAAAGGAGAGAAAGAAGGAAGATGGTGAATCAGCAGATGAGGAAGAAGACGACAAATTATGAGAAGAAGAATGCGAAAGATTACCAGAAGAAGGAGAAACACCGTAAACGCAACAATAGAGATATGCGAAAGAGTGATAGAAAGAGAATGATGAGTGGATTGAGGAAAAGAAAGAGGATGATGAGGAGGAGGAAGAGGAGGAGGAGGGGGAGGAATAGGGTTGGAATAATGCGATCGAGTGGAGGGAGACGAGGACGACGAGGAATCGGAGGGGAGAGGTGGGGTGTAAGAGGAGGAGGAGAAACAGGAGGAGGGGCAGGCGGCTGGTAGGAGAGGGAAGAGGAGGAAGGATATGAAGAATGGGATCGGATGGAGGGAGATGAGGACGACGAGTAGGAGGAGGAGGAGAGGTGAATGAGCTAGATCTGACGGTTGTAAGGAGAAAGAAATTACAAATTTGTGGACGATCAGGATGGAAGGAGGACAAGGGATAAGAAAAAGACAAAGGAGGAGAAGGACAAAAAAAGTGGTGTAGGTAGTATAAAATATAAGGAGGGGCATGAGTAGGGGAGAGGGTGAGAAAGGGTTAAGAGAAGGAGAATAAGGATAAGAGCAAGAGTGGAGGGGGTGAGGGGGACACCAACTGTTTTCTGGTTTTGGAATCACGTATACAATATTTTCCAATATCAATACTTCTATGAGACGATTCAAATCGAAAGGAATTGAAAGAAAATGTATGCATTTTCTGCGATGGATAGATATATTTCAGTCTTTCGGATGAGTAAATTGTTTTGGAATTACTTGCATTTTCTATTTTAAACCGGGTTATCCTTGAATTGCCTATCTGATGAAAAATCCATCAAATCCATTCCTCCCCTCTTAAATTGTTTGATAAATTTGTCTCTGCATCGAGTGCAGAAGTTATGGTGGCTCTTACGTACGCTTTATAGCTGCGGACGGTAACAGAAAACAGATTGCGATCAATCGCAAATCTTTAGCACATGATTCCCTAATAGTAGCGATTGATATCAATCGTATGATCGAGTTGAAAGCTTTACATTTCGAATCCCTGGTCATTGGATTTGTGCATTTTGCGTCCAAGGCTGTGATTTAAATGCGATGTTTCAACCTGAGTTGGGGCGTATGTTACCGATACACTAAGATAAAGGTACACCAAGGGTGCATACTTTCGCGAAAATGTGTGTTCTGCAGCAAAACTGAAAAGGGGTGCAAGATTGCGCTCTTTTAATGTACACGCTCAATTAAAAAAATGTACATAAAGGATGCAAACTATCGCGAAAAAGTCTAATTTTGAGAGAAAACTTTGAAAGGTACAATGTTGTACACTATGAAAGCCTCAAGCAGACACTGTAATATTTCATGTGGCCGGGTGTTGGTGTGATTTTGCATGTGTATGTATGCGGTGTGGGTATGTATGCTTGTGCACAGACCCGTGTTTATGTTTGTGAAATTGTTCTGCATGCTAAAACCACTTGGCAAAAATACGTTTCTGCATTTTGGGAGGATATTTACTGTGTACATCTCACACAAAATAACCAATATGAATGTTATCCGTCTAAAAAACCGCTTTTGAAACAATGTAAACAAATCCATTATTGACGCTAGATCTATAAAATTCATTTGACAGATACATTTTCCATATTTCACAAATTGTTATCAAAGCAATTGCTAGATTTTTCGTATTTTGATCGTACAACATGCTTAATTTGATAACATTGAATATCTATACATATGTTTGTGGGTGTTTGTGTGTGTGTGTTTGTGTGTGTGTGTGTTTGTGTGTATAGAATTATATTTATCTTCATATGAAAAGAAAATATGTCAATGATGTTTTATGAACACATTTCTAAAATTCAAACCCTCATGTAGATGCACACAAATCCTCCTAAACCGCACACGCAAATTTCGTTACCCAACCATTCGTAAACCGAGGTTCTTGACCTACTTCTCTTCCTTTTAATTGTTGTGTTTCGCAATATACTTGTATTAAAGGTAGAAAACTACATTTGCACACATTGCAGTTATGCTTACAACTTGTTGTGTACCTCCGATATGCCAAAATGATAACCTCTGTGAAGTATTTTGGTCGAATTTAGTCAAGAATATTTAATTCAAATAAAATCTATTCTATCATAGTTCATCTTGACACCAACGGAATTGCAATACTCCTAGCGTATTACCACACACACAGAAAACATTGTAAGAGCACATACAGTGTGCACTTCAATAGACTGCCACGCCATGCGGAATACGCACTAAGAGAGACTCTTGCGCTATTGGTCAACTAAGGGTCAACGGCTGTTTTGAATTTTGAACGCACGGTCCATTAATTCGAGACCCGAATAAAAGAATTATTATTGGAATAACTATAAATGCGCTTATCATGACCAATCTTTGTGCTTAATTGATTGGTGATAAGTTCTAATATTTAGTACTCTTTAACATAACACAACAATCTTGGAAAGTCAAATTTTAGGCTGAAAAAAAGGTATTCTACCTTTAAAGCCTCCGTGTATTCATGTCTGCCTCTCCTGCGCACCATTGCTTTCGTGACGCACGAACAAACGGGTAAACGGGAAACCAATTACGAACGGTTGATGGAAAATTCAAATGAGTCTTAATACACACTACAAGGATACATACATTCCTCATTTTCTTTTCATCAATTTTTGTAGATATAGATAGCTTTGTCGGATTGGAGTTTACGCATGATCGGGGCCATGTAACATAAAGCTTTACAGTCGATCGTAAGACTGATATTGATCGTAAGTCTATGGGAAATCATGAACGAAAATCTGCGATTGATTGCAAGCTTGTTTTGTGTTACGGGCCCCTGAGCTGTATTTTTGTTTCCTTTCCCAGGGTTTCTTAATGATTTCCATTTTACTTATTCGTATTGATTGGAAAAATGCATACGTCATCAGTTTATTTATTACCTTCATTGTGTAGAATAAGCCTCCTCTTTAAAGAGTACGAATTATGATAGTTCACCATTTAAAGATCTGCACTCGGTGCTTAAGCAGTTAAGACGTAACATATTACACTTTTGAAATAGAGAACAGTAATAATTGGACAAAAATAAGCAATTTTCCATTTCATACAAATATTCGCAATAATGTAGCACACGATTTTTACAGTGAACAAAAGAGACAAAATGATTTGGACGAAATAAGTTACTTCCTTTCAAGCTTCCAAAATAGCTCCAGAATACAAAATAAATTTCTGCCATCTTATTCTGAAAATAAATAATTCTACATTTTCTATTTTTTCAAAGAATTACAAAAAAAAAGTTGGCCTTTCACAATAAGCCCAATATGAATGCTGCATGTATTTCAGAAAGAATCATGTTGGAACCGATACATTTTTGAAAAATCTACATAAAAAGATATTGATGAGTTGTCTGATAGTACGTGAAATATTCTGCCAAAGTTGCCGACTCGAGAATTTCCATCAGTAGACACCATCGACTATTCTAACAATTTGTAACTTTTGAAGGAATCATCATATTTTTCACAAATATTCGGTTTGTTCAGCTAATGTTTTAATTCACCGAGCCCACGATGATTCCAATGGTGGGCCCCTTTTGGTGCAAAGGACTCCTTCAAATTAAGACATTGGATTTTGCAGGAGAGTAATATTGTGTGACCGGGACTTTACAGTTTGCTTTGCAACCTAATACATGCCATTTTTACGCACTGTGAGTAGGAGATACAAAGGAATTGTACAAATATAAACAAACCATTCAAAATATCTTCAGAGACATGAAAGAAAGAAGGATTCCTTCTCATTTACTAAACAGGTGCGACAATCTATTCGATAAATGAAAGAATAAGAGGGAAGCACAGTTCTGGAATATACATCAAGCTATTGCGAATGGTTGAATGGAAATTGTTAACTTTGTCCGAATCCTTAGTCCGACCTGTTCGCAGATATGTGGAGCAAGCCCTATAATGACCTCATTAGCGTTCGTGTTTACAAAAAATATGTCACTTTTCCATCATGATTATCGCTATTTCTTTACAATAATTTGAAAGTAAAAATACGAACATCCTGAGAGTATCTTTTATCTGTTTATTATGGAAATGTATTTTTATCTCATCACTATATTTTTGTAAATGAGCTTTATTTTGGGTGCGATGGAAATAAACATTAACATATAAACAGATATAACTCGTATATAAAAATCATAAATCAAATATTGCATATTTATATCAAGGCATGGATAATTTGACCTACAAAAAATGATGAAAAATACCAACTTCCTGCTTAAAACATGTTAAAAATACCCTTTTCTCATTAATGCAGCATATATATCTCATTTGTTTACTATCTCTTTTTAATAGATGTCAACAATTCTACTTGTCGACATTTTTGGTAAAACTATTTTTGTTTCTCCAGAAAAAAAAACAGCTTATTAATACATATTTATATTAGATCACCGTATAATTAAGAAAAGAAAACTGAGGGCATTAGGAAATGTAATTCTATTTTTATTTCCCCAAAATAGCATGCATCTTTGAAATATTATGTTTTCCTCGCAAACAAAATACTTGTCAATACTCGGATACAATACCAATACACGCTAGGAAAAGAGGGTTTGAAAAACGGTGCAAATCTTGTTGAAAAGTGCAACATTACACTCTTTTAATGTACACACTCAGAAAAAAAATAGGGTTGCAAACTTTTGCGAAAAGGTGCGATCTGCAACAAAACTTTGAAAAGTACAATATTGTACCTGTTTACAGCAAAAAAAAAAGGACACTGTGTTATATTTTTATTCCCTCTGTGATATATCATGGTTGCCATAGTTTATGCAAGGGAGGATGGAACAATCGGGTAAGGTGCTATTGTAGAACCAAGCGATCCCATGTCCTCAAAGACGTGGATCCGAATTCTCTTATCACTCGACAGAGTGCCAAATCTTTTTTCTTTTTTTTGTGGTCTGATATTCTCTCGGAAAAGGTGCAATATTGCACCCCAAAAGTTACTCCTAGTGGCATATTTGCTTGAAACCTTAAACAACCTTTATTACTCAGTGTTCATGTACTTTGATGTCATAATATTGAAATGTGTATATTAGGCATTTGTATCTCTGTCACCAAATAGCGAGTTCATGTCTACATAAGATGTAATTAACAAAACGCTTTATATTTTCCCATCGAATCAATATTCTTTAATTTTCTTATATCTTCTCTTCCTCCTTTTCATTTTACTCCTCTTTTCTTTTTTTTCTTCTTCTTCTCATAATCCTCCTCTTTCTTTTTCTTCTCCTTCGTCACCATCATCATCATCTTCCCCTAATCCCCTTGATTATTCGTATGATTCTATATTTCTCCTTCTTACTCTTAATAAATTGGCGCACTTTTGACGTCATAATAATGACATGTGTATATTATCAACTTGTCGCTCTGTAACTAAATAGTGTGTTCATATCTCCATATGATGGGATATACGAGATGATGTATATATACCCGTTTGATTAATATTCAAATATCCCGAGCTCTGAAAAAGTATATTGGAATTATATTTCTGAGGATGGGCTAGCAATACTATTTTTCCGAGGGGCGAAGCCCCCGAGGAAAAATAGTTTTCTTTGCTAGCCCATCCTGTTCGGGATATTTGATTTATATCTCTTAAAAAGAGATAAAAACTACAACTTACTCAGATACTCGGCTCAACCGTACTCAGTCACATTCATTCACTGTCACACTCGGACAGTCGGTACCGGTACCCACTCAGTCACGGCACATTGCTGCACTTCCACAGTCAGTAGGCCTACACTACGTCTAGCTGATTATTAAACAACATTTTTCTCCTGGAATGCAGTACTTGTTCTTCTATAAAGTAGGACATTTTTGTGAGCAAACTAATGTTATCCATTCAAACATTTCACAGGATGAACGATTACCAATAGGTTGAACAAAAGCTGGCCGACAACAAAGTCCTTCGTGTACGTCGCCATCTTTGTTTACGGACCGCTTCACATGTTCTGCGCGTGCGCAGTTGTGCATTTCTACCGCGGTTGAGTATATTGAAAAATAGACCGAATTGATTTTGGTGGCTTGTTTACTAGTTGAAATATATGAAAGCATGTTTGCCCCCATCGACCAATCATATAGCTTGATAGCTCATGAATATTCATAGATGAGATATAATATCATTAATTTATTTTCCTCCTCCTTTCGGTATCCTTTAGCTCTTCTTCTTTTTCTTCTACTTCTTGTATTCATCCTCATCCTCTTTCTCCTCCTCCTTCTTCTTCGTATTCCCTTTCTCCTTCTCCACCATCATCATCATCTGCCCCTAATCTCCTAGCTTATCCGTATGATTCTATATTCTCCAAATTCTTTTCCTCACTCTGAATGAATTTGTTCGCTTTTGACGCCATAATAACGACATCTGAAAAGTATTCTTGTGTCGCTCTGTAATTAAATAGTGAGTTCATATACATAAGATGTAATTTACGAGCTGACTTACATATATTCCCATTCATTTAATATCTTTTAAATTTCTTGTATATTTTCCTCCTCCTTTCCGTATTTATCTCCCTTTTCTTTGTCTTCTTCTTCCTCTACTTGTTCTTCTTTTTTTTACTCTTCTTCTTCTCCTCCTTCATTATCATCATCATCATCATCATCATCATCATCATCATCATCATCATCTCCCTCTAATATTCCGGCTTATTCTTATGATTTTATATTTCTTCTCCTGTTTCTTCTTCTTCTATCTCTAAATGAATTGATTTTTGACATCATACTGATGACATTTATGAATTATGCATTTGGCAATTTGAAATTGAATAGTGAGTTCATATCTACATGATATGTAATTGATAAGACAATTTGTATCTTCCCATTCAATAACATATTTGTTTAAAATTTTCTTGTATCCCCTCTACCTCCTTTCTGTATTATTCCCATTTCCTTTTTCTTCATCTTCTTCTTCTTTTTCTTCGTTTTTTCTCCTCCTCCTAATCCGCCTCCTCCGCCTCCTCCTTCCCCTCCTCCTCCTTCTTCTTCGTCTTCTTACTTTTCTTTTTCTTCTTCTCCTTCTTCCTCATTATCATTATCATCTTCGTCTAATCTCCTTACCTGCGTCTTTGTCTGATGCTATCTTTCTTCTTCTCCTTTTTCATCATCATCATTATCATCTTTCTCTAATCTCCAACCTTATTTGTATGACACTATATTTCTTCCCATGCTTCTTCTTTTTTTTCTTCTTACTTCAAATGAATTGGTTCGCTTTTGACGTCAATATAATGACATTGGTAAAGTATGCGTTTGTCGCTCCGCATCTAAATAGTGACTTCATATCTACAGAAGATGTAATCTCCGAGATGCTCCTTATTTATTCAAATTCAATTAATATTATTGAATTTTCTTGTAACTTATCATCCTTCTTTTTGTATTATTGTCCCTTTTCCTTTCTTCTACAATTTAGTTTACCGTTTTCCTTTTCTCTTTGCCGCCCTCTTGTATTTGTGACTTTACATCTACCGTAGACATATATTATGTGACCTTAAATGCATTGGCATACTTTTTTTTTATTTCAATAAATATCATTATATTCAGATTGATGAAAAACAACAACAACAAAGAATGCAAAAAGAAGAAAAAATAAGCCACTGTCAACATATCTATGAAAATTGAATAAAGTGTTCACTGTCGCTTTATTACTGCACACTGTGCCTACTAGGTGATATGTTTAATTTCTTTTCTTTTTACGCACTTAATTTCAATTTTGAAACCTATCACAGCTTATTATATGTTTACCATCATCGATTTAGGTAGCAATTTGAATTTGTAACTTGAGAAGTTTTTTTTACACGGAAACAAACATTCATTGAAATATATTTTATAATGCATCTAAACTGGCCAATTTATTGTTTGACTATCATTTATCCATTTTATTTTTCCCAATTTCTTTTCATCTTCACCGATATCTCTTTCTACTTCTACTTCTACTTGTTCATTTCCTTAGACAAAATGAATTGTTCGGATGCCCTCGACCGACATACCCTTTGACAACTAAATGAAAATAAAAAAAAATAAACTGTGGTGTAAAAGATCCATCTAAAAATGTTTGTCAAAACGAATTACTATTTTATTTTTGCCTTGCCCCTTCAATGGAAAGAACTATAGCTTTGGTGCTGAAAAATAAAACAAGATCTACAAATATGTATACAGGGCCAAAGAAAATAATGTATTCATTCGCGCTACCTCACACATTACATCAAGGCTCAGTTGTCGCTGCAGCTGTTTGCACCAATAAGTGTGCGTGTCCTTCTAGCGCTGCATGAGATGAATGTAACTTGTGACGTTAGTACTCCCAATCTTGTCGCGCTTTGTTCAACGATGAAGACAAATGCCTATGTTGTGTGTATGTTTAGCTTGTAGACTGCGCAGCCAAGCATGCACGTCAATGGGGAGTATCACGCTGAGATCGATTTTGATGAAAATTGGTGAAAATTGGACAGCGCTATTTACGTAGCATGCAGCTCGAAGCCCCAAAGACAAACTGTGAATGCAAGAAAGTGACAACGTATAACCATATTTATTCAGGCTAAGTATTCATTTATTCATCTCCTTTAGTATTCATAATTTCAAAACGCGGATCTGGACCTATTTGCTTTCCTATCTTTTATTCAATGCGTTGTTGACTGGTCACAGGTTTCTCCATGAAAATGATTGCAGGGGTGGCAAAAAAAAATTAAACGGGAAAAGGAAATAAGCTTTAGAAATATTAAAGAAAATGATCCTTTACTCTGCATGCAAAATACATTGAAAGTGATTCTTTTTTATTGTTTTTCTTCTGCAGTTTTTTTTTCTTCAATTCAATTCAAATCAATTGTGAATTTGTAGTTAAAATCACATTACAAGTCATGTGCATTGAAATTAAGTTTTTGTTACCCTGCCCCCTCTACTATAATGTATTAATTCAATATGGAATCAACCGAACGAAATAAAATTGGTGAATTCATTTGTTTAAACGAGAATAGAATATTATTTAATTCCAAAAAAGAAATCATCTCAATCGTTTCGTTCAGTCATGTGTACACCAACATAAAGAGAAAAAATACTTAGGGGCGGGGTAATCTTGTGTGTTTGTCCAGGACGCAAAATTACCTAAAGTACTGATGATAATGATGATGATGATGATGGTGATGATGGTGGTGGTGGTGGTGGTGGTGGTGGTCATTATCATCATCATTACCCCCACCATTATCCTCATCTTCCATCATCATATCATATCATCTAAGCTTTTTAATGGATCTATCCCCTTCGATAATTCATGTAATAATTATTTCAGAAAAGGTTTTCCTTATATTTGCTTCATTTTTTCGTCACAATTACAATTTAGAAATAAGAAAACATGTGAGATACAATATCTATTGTACGTAATACTATGGTAAAACATGTACCAAAGAGATACGATTAATCTTTATTTAATCATACCTGTTTTATCTTACAGGTCCCTTTTTCACCAAACAAAAGTGAGTAATAAATACTGGTAGCATACACATACGTCTACTGAAATACTTCAGTTTGTAATATTTCATAATTACTAAAGTGTGCAACAACAACGTAATCAGTTCATTTTAAAATGGTGTTCGACGCATTTACAGTATGCTGTGGTTTAGCTCAATTTGAAGTAGATGTTAATTCATTTTTGGCACCTAGATTTTCCTCTTTTTATTTTATTTATTCATTTATTTGAATATATATACAGGTACAACAGATTAGCAAACCGCTGTTTTACATCAATGTCCCTTTAGTACAATAAAATGACACAGATATCCTGAACCATATTAACAAGTAACAGACAAAATAAATGCAAAATATACAAAGAAGACGGTACTAAAACAATTCACAATTATATATCCTGATAACTTCTCATACAAGAAAAAAAAATGAAAATTGAAAGTGTAAGTTACTAAAAAGAGCAGGTAAAAGAATAGACTCAAAACACCCAAGGGATTCACAATACATTTTAGTTGCACAATGAGGAAATAGCAGAAAAATAAACTCGCACTCCGATAACAGCCGATGGCTGACGGCCAGAATATCCAAAGATGGCGCATGGCCATTTTTAATCTCGCCAGGTCTGGAAAACCAGTTTGGCTTTCTAAATCAGAGACCGATCGATCTAGCACACAGTGTTTGTTATTAAACTTGACTGCAGCTTAAATTGACGGTAAGTGTACACATTCCTATGCTTGTTATTAAAGACATGCGCCGGCCCTGACTCTGACTGGTGGGAATGGTGAATCTTCCATCTTCTACATGAAAAATATGTCGAAACGAAAGTTTATCGATAACCTATTTCATCCCGTATAGTTGTTTACTTATTTTCCTAAAGAGTAAAGCAGTAAAGAGTAAAGATTATCTCATATTGAAAATAAATAGGTTTATACAAAGTGTTTCATTAAAAAAAAACAGCGTTGAAATATCTTACCCATTTCCCTACAAAGATTCTTCGTTTATATAATAATAATCTTATGATGGAAAACATATGGGTTTTTAAGAATGCGCCAATAAAATATCCCTTTAACACTGGAGGGAAATGGAGAACGCTCCCTCTTTTACATACAAGAAAATATGTAAAAAAAAAAGTTTATCCGATAACCTTCAATATCCAGTATAGTTGTTAAACCAATTTCTTAGAGAGTAAATTATCTTTCTTTTAAATTAGAAACAAAGTCGGTTCTATTACTTGACCGTATAAATCATTTTAAGAGAAATATTCTGTTGTCATGTTCCGCGCACTTTTCAACACTGTATTGTATCAAAGACTTAGAATATTCTACTTTCATTTTTCATTGACATTATATACTAAATAGGACCAGAATTATAATTGCTATCAGCTCTGATTATTATCAGACTTTTTATGGTTTCGAACAAAATATATTTT
The DNA here is from genome assembly GCA_036244855.1 of Temnopleurus reevesii. Lineage (NCBI taxonomy): Eukaryota > Metazoa > Echinodermata > Echinoidea > Temnopleuroida > Temnopleuridae > Temnopleurus > Temnopleurus reevesii. Next base: position 80,717 of record BQKZ01000437.1, on the reverse strand, counting down.
TTATTCAAAAGGAAGTTGAATGAATGTAAATGTTGAATGTTGAATGAATGTGAATGAATCTAAATAGGACCAGACATGTACTTGCTATCAGCTCTCATTATCGGACTTTTTATGGTTTTGAACAAAATATATATCTTTTTTTTATTCAAAGGGAAATTGAATGAATGTAAATGTTGAATGTTGAATGAAAGTGAATGAATCTACTTGCTGTACAGAGGGCCTAAACATGTATATGCAACAGAAAATATAAAGTGTCTTGTCAATGATGTCATAATGACTAACAAACACATCGTTAGTACACGCTAATTGGCTTGATTGGGGCAATTGATTGGTACGAAATAGGTCAATATGCCCAGTTGTCACCATGTTGCCAATAATCACCTAGATAATGAAGGACAAAGAAAATAGACAAATAATGCAACCATTCATTCAAATGTTCCGGTGTTCCACTATACGTTAAAAAATATAAATGCGTTTAATATTTTCCCAGACAGAAGTCATGGAATTTTGAGAAAAGGGATCCATAAAACAACAATCACCAAGATAATGAAGGACAAAGAAAGTAGACAAATAGTTCAACCCTTCATTCAAATGTGCCGGTGTTCCACTGTACGTGGAAAAAATGGAAATGTGCTTAATATTTTCAGGCAGGCAAAAGTCATTAAATTTGGAGAAAAAGGGATCCATAAAACAACAAAAATCATGGAATTTTTATTTCCTCGAATAGTGACAACCGTGAGGTAAAGTGGGATGCACCAAATGAGTATGAAATGAGTGATTTAATTTGTCATAGTCATCTTGTTTTAATTCATGAGGGTAAAATTGGAAAATTTGTGTTCTCCTAGAAGAATGGGAACCCTATCTTCACATTGGTTTCAACATCTTCATCGTCATCTTTATACCTAGATACGTAAAAAAATGATGTTCTAAAATATCGTGTTTTTCATCCCACGGGCAGATGTGAGTGTAAATGGTGCTTGAAATCTGTAAACAAATCGTACAACCGATCAAAATTTAGGCCATATATTGCCATATCTGTTTGTAGATGCTATCCAATATGTGACCAGGATGTAATATTAACATGATATGCAAACAACGTAGACAAAATTAACTACTCTCGTTTTGGCACTTTAAAATCATACAACTTTGAGAAGGATATTAATTTTTCATTTATAGGCCTATGTTTATTTCACATCTGTGTTTAATTTTGTAATCATACCTTGGAATAATGGAATAATCTAACTAGATAGATAGTGCATTTCAAAGGACGTGTTTATTGTAGTAGTAGTAGTAGTAGTAGTAGTAGTAGTAGTATTAGTTATAGTTATATTTATAAAGTTTGTTCATGGTTGATCATGAGTATTTCATTGCACGAATGGGGAAAAAAATACCATACGCCACCCCCCC
>BQKZ01000437.1:62163-79093 GCA_036244855.1 Temnopleurus reevesii | reverse complement strand
GCCCCCACCCCCCCCCCCCCCCCCAATCCACAAAAGAACACACTACTGACTAGCTGTGAACAGGTAAACATAGACTTGTTTATGCCACATCTGCGGTGCATTTCCCCCTTATTCTATTAATTTCTTCTCTTTTAGTTTCAAATCGATTATCTCTTAACTGGTCTTGATTCATTTAATTCCATTTGTTTATGGAAATTGTGGAATTGTTATTGAGAATTTCCCTTCTTTTGTAAGCCGTTATCATTCTCTAATATTTTACTTTTTGTGTATATTTGTTAATTAATTTTTGCAACAATATCTACACATCTATAGACAACATCCCTTGTTCCTTGTATGTTCTAATAAGAAAATGAAATTAACAAATACATTTTGATTAATATCTTAATATTTCTCCCATGAATGTTGCCCGTTCCTCTTGTTTGTCGTGTTCATAGCGACTAGAAGGCATACTTAGGGAGTTTGTAACTGAAAATAGGCATCATCTGATGAGCTCAAAGATCTTTTAGGAACTATGTAAGTTACTTTTCCGATTTCAGGAAAAATAAAACATGTTTTCAAAACGGTTAACGAAGCTTACAGGAATCTTTAGTCCTGCAATTCATTTTTTTGTCATTGTATCAGAATGTCAATGAGAGGTGCAAATTTGTGCATTCGTAAACAGCTTAAAGGGGTAACAAAGTGAAACCGAGGTGAATGCAGAGATGGACTATTATACGGCTCTAAAGAATTTTTAAAATATGCATACTTTTCATACCTTTAGTCAAAATTTGCGCAATGCATTGGTGCAAGTAAAGATCGATTCTCAAATTGTCGATAATTCCGAATGCTAAATACATGCTGAAGTGATTAAAATGAAGTTTGTATTGTTCCAGAAACAATTTGTCATCAGGTTTTTGTCATCTTACCTCACCCCCCCCCCCCCCCCATCCTTCCCAGTGATGCATGTGAAGATATCAAGGAAATTGTCATGTTGTCATGTACTGAATGAGTGAAATACAAGAGCAATGTCTTTTATTTTCTTCGTGCTCGACAAGTCTCTTAATCCACACATTTGTGATTCATTCAATCACATGACACGTAATATGTATATTGATTTTGAAAGTGATTAAGCGATGCATTGTCCAAAAGGGCATACTAGTACACATCATTACGGCGAAGAGCCGTATTTACTAAAAGCCCGTGATCCATAGTGCAATTAATAAATATTGAAAGTGTTAGTCCTAATTAGTGATTTAACGGTCCCGTAGGGGGGTCAACGCGATTGCTCGCGTGGTTATATTCTCGCGGAAATCGATGGTTAGATGGTCAACAATATTCACGTAATGTAGAACAATGGCTAAACACCTACCGAACAGCAACGGTCATTCCAATAGTTAGATGGTCAACAATATTCACGTAATGTAGAACAATGGCTAAACACCTTACGAACAGCAACGGTCATTTTATGCTCAACTTCATGTCTGATATACAGCATATGACCATGATGACGCAACAATGGGTTACTATCTAGTTGAGCTCCGAAAGAGCTCGCAGATTGTCTGCAGTTGATTTTGTGCTTAAAGAGCTAAATCAACAACAACTATCATGACAATACGAGACACAGATTTAATCACTGTGTGCGAGTTTGTAAACTGTTGGAAACTGCTCTTTATAATCACCACTTCCTTTTCCATCGAAAACGGTGCTACATCAGGAGCTGAAAGTGGCGACTTTAAGACTGTACCATACGCGTCAATGTATTGTTCTTGTGATCACCTAAGTTTTCATTAGTACTGTAATATTTGGAAGATGCCAACAAAGCGTATTTAAAGATTTAGGTATTACTTTGGCTGCAGGGTTACAGTACAAAACAGAACATATGAATACAGAAAATTGGATAAATAAAATAGAGCCAAGAACTTTCCAAGAAGCTTATTGCTGTTAGAAATTCCGTAATTCGGTAATAAATTAGCTATAAAAGCAGGTGGAATTGCTGAAATAAATATTGCTCTTTCAAATACAGAAAGCGAATAAATTTAGAGCAATAGGCTTCATTGTCCAATGAACAACATATGATTTAGTTGCTGTATGCTTTGTATAGCCTGCCAAGTAGAATAAATGTCTAACGCAATTTAGCAACCACTGCTTTAACTGGTAGAAAATTAAAGACATTGTCACACATTAGGGTTAAAAAAAAGTCATGCTGTCTGACTTATGTTATTATATTAAAATTTATTTTTAAAAAGGGAAATAATTCTACAAGGAAGTGAATTATACAGGCACAAGCAAGAAATCGACAAAACATTGAATGACACGTTTACTGTCGCTTTATCACGCACAGTGTGCCTATATGTATAATTTTGTTATATGTTTTAACCACTGAACGTTGATTTTCAAGCCTTATATTTTTACAGCTTAGTTTATGAACACCATCAACCAATTTGGTAGCATTTACAATCGGGCACGTAAGATTTTTTTTCACGAAAACAATGTTGAACAATGTCTTTAACACTCCGGGGCGGTTCATATGTGCAACCAATTCCAGGTTTTAAAATCGATGTTGGTGTTTACAGTGTTGAATCATGATGATGATTCATATAATTGCATCGAATGGCCATTTGGGTGGCCATCCAATTCAATCATGTAATAGAACGTTAATTATTCAAATCAATTTTAATTCAGTCTCAAAATGAGCAGTGCTCCAATGAACCATTTAATTATTTCAATCAATACCATTATATGTGCGCCTTTTTTTCGATCGAAATACACACCCCAGTGTATTCTTGTCATGAAGCATTTAAATTTTCAAACGCAATTCCTGAATGATCTACAACTGGAAGCGTCGTGGTGTAGTGGTTTTGACTCTTGCCTTTTATCTAGAGAGTCGGCGGTTCGAATCCCATCCATGGCGTTAATTTCCTTCGGCAAGAAATTCATCCACACTTTGCTGCACCCGACCTAGGTGGAAATGGGTACCTGGCAGGAATTTATTCCTTTGAATGCATGAGAACCTAAGTGGCTTGCTCGGCAGTTATAGCCAGGGTAATAATATGGTACTCCGTATCAAGCGCAGTAGAATATATGCAGATAGTGGTTGCGTTATATAAATGGACATATTATTATTATTATTATCATTATTTTACAAAACAATGAACATTGCTATGTTAAGTTTGTATTGCTTGCTTTGCTTATTGTAAGTGTAACAATTTCGATATGAAGTCAATTTAATCATGAAATATTTATCATTTCTATATTCTTGGAGTAATATGTATACTTTTACTGCACGATACAACAGATATTGTGACAATAACAATGACAACAACAGCAAAATACTGTAGCTAATCAAATATACAAAATATCTGGAATAACGTAATCGAGCAATAGAAATACTGAACGAAATAAAATCACAAAAAATATCCACATTAATCGCCATATCAAGCATATGCAATTTTTAATATATTATATCATCAAGCTATATCATAATTATTCATCACGCCATTTACACAAACACTATCAAAATTCTCATTGAAGAATATAATTAAGCACTGTATAGGTGGGGAGCCAATCATAACGTTATATAGGTCAAATGCTATTAAGGTGTGGAAAGAAAGTACAATGTCATCAAAGAATTGTAAGGTGAGAATTTCGCTATACCACCAGGGAGGTGTTTCACCAAGATAAGAAAGACTTTATGAACGACTTTACGTTCGACGGGTAACCCTTCTTGTGCGTATAATTCATACAAGTACGCGCATTCAGCGCAAGAATTGATACCAGTCGATCTTAAAGTCGTGCGTAACTTTAAGAAAGACTTGGTGAAACGCCCCCCAGGTATTCACGTTAATAATGGAGGTAATGAACAAGATGATGACAGAAGCAAATAATGGCTATTTAATGATTTATCATTAAATGTCAATTTCAAGAGTAAAAATAATAATGATTATACACGCTTAGAAAAAAAGGCTTTTTAAAAGGTTCATACTTTTCTCGTATTTGGGACCTTTGAGTGTTCCTTTACAAGTTTTAAATTGTCTTTAATGGCTACAATGAATTAAGTTCATATTCATTTTGTCATGGTAACAAACCTATTTGGATGGTTCCAAATACGAGAAAAGCTTCCAATATATACCCTTTTTTCTAAGAGACAAATTAGTTCTTACCTTGTGGAATTTCTTCCTGTTGCACCCCTCTGATAACAATCGAACGGCCTAGTTTCCATTCTGGTTAATCCTCAGCTAGACGATTCCACTTTGAAAACAGGTATGGTCCATCACAGGTAGTCGATGTGATAACAGTTAGTGATTTCATCTGCGTTGTGATGCTCTTTTCCTTGTTAATTTGTGTTCATAGGATTTCTTCCATTAGAAACATTGTCACCGAACATTTCGAGCAACGTATCGAAAAGGACCAACTTCATTTCCGACGGAATGTTATTCCAAGACGATGGATAATGTTCGGCTGATGACGTCACGTTTGACGTTTTGGCTCGATATTTGATGTGAAGAGTGTGGAGTGGGGGAGGGGTTTGCCGATGTAGCAACGATGTTTTGAAGCGGTCAATAATGGCAGTTTGCGCAGATGTCTCACGAAATGTCTTCTGGGTGTTTTTTTTACGGGTAGAGCCCAATCGGTAAAATGGACAGTAGTTACACTTCAAAATCGACGTCGCTGATAGTAACCATAAGAAAACACGTGAATACATCAACTCATATGCAAGCTGATAAATCAGACTATTTACCAAATCAGTCGCGTCCACTCTTTGTCTTGCGACCAAGTGTTCGACTAGAACATAAATTTATGAAATATTTCGGTAAAGGTTCGCTTTATGGTTGAACTGGGCAATTGACGTACATGAAAATGTAGCATTGAATAATAAATCATCGCTGACTTTATTACAGGGAATGAGGATTCGGCTGAATGAGTGATGGGTCCTCATTTGCAATGGTCATCGCACTCGACGATGCAAATGCGTCTTCCATGTGCAACCGGAGATCGAGGTCGGGACGCGGTTTTGGTTCGGACGATGAGACACCGTGCGGAACGCCATACTCATCAACAGTCACGCATAATAGACACGATGTCTGTTGCCGCTGCATCGATAATCATATTCAGCATCATCGCTTGAAGCAAGCTCTCCAGTCAAGTTCAACGGTTGGATTTCCGTAACAAGACCGTTATCTTGGCATATTTCGACGACTATTATCTTCCTCGCCGCATAGTTTCAAAGCGACCTCAATCTCCGTCCGAGATGCCAGCTTGCCAAAAGGTCTAAGTAGCTGATATACCGTGACCAATGAACTACCGTTTGATGATTTGTCCAAGGTTTACAGACGGCAACCATAACTTAATGGACCATGACGATATATAAATCGCCACTTTGTAATTCTGGTGCTATTTCTAATTTTATCACAATTTCGGGGTCGTCATGTCTTATCAATTAGAAATGATATATTTGTATTACAAGGTACATGGCTATTGTATACAAAGTATGCTCTAGGATAACAATCTTAAATCTATACAAACATTATAAAGTGGTGGGGTAGCATTATTTCATGAACTCATCACATCTACTTTATAGAGCCATTTGTATAATTCTGGTTGCCTTTTTCATTAATATGTACTGAGAACACTTCATTCATTTTAGCATTGCACAATAATGATGGGTTATACATCTAAAAAGAAAAGAACCAAAGGGCTTGTTTATGCAACGGCTAGAACAATCGGGTATGTAGTCCATTATATTTTTACAGTAAATGTAGAACAACAAAATATGTCTAAAAAGCATCATGTTTGTGTTAATTATCCAAGACAGAATATGGCCTAATATAACCGATTCCATCTGCAAACCTACATATCGCTTGTTCATCAACAATGTAAGTTAGTTATCCTGAATCTTAGCCTCTTTGCGGGTTATTTGTGCCGATCAAGTGGTGTCTTCATGGCATTGGTGTATATATTTGTTGCTATAAAATTACCATTATGGCCGGGTACAACTGAGGACAATAAAAATGATCTTAGAGTCATATATACACTTATCATGAGTGAGATCTGAAATGTGCACGGAACAAACAGTATTGAAATAATACGAGCCAGTAAACAATGGGATGAAGGCTTGATCATTTGAATAACTTAATAAATCATACATTGAATTCTCCCCTTGTTCAATTTTGTAGTTACTAGGCGTTGTGTTTATTCATGGAATCTTTTTCTTGAATGCAAATTACACTTCCATGATGATGGTTGCGTAAGATATTCCATCAACATTATCAAAGTGGACGCAGCAGGCCTTTTTTACCAATCATTTTGGAAGTGACTTATTTCGAATGAGAAAGCCTGATCCAAATTTGGCAAGAGAAAAACACGATACGGTATATAATAAATGTGTTTATAATTCAGTGTTTCAACGGACACTTCGTATCCTTCTAACTCTTCAGTTAAAACCTGTATGTAGTTTCCTTTTGCCATTACCATTCCTACTCAAATCATATCAACCAATATCTTCATCCAGCTATTAACTCGTATTGCAACAAATCTGCAGTGATGGCCAACTCCCCATGCCCCGTCCCATGATTTTCATCGTTAAGGTGACTGACACACTTTTGCGTCTTTAGCCTGCGTCCGCTCAGCGTTTTTACACTATTCAGGCGGTGGACTGACGTTTCGGCTTGCGCTCAATGAGCGTATGCCGCGCCGAACGTCAGTCCACCGTATGACATGCGTATTACGTCAGGGGAGCGTTTTTTTATTTTCAAAGAACACTGGGTCAACGCAGGCTTAAGACGCAAATGTGTGAGTCGGTCTTTAGCAATGACGACAACGTCATCACTGTGTCATTACATCGCTCTACCACCCCATTTCCCGTTCGAGGAGCGTGTCTTTCCATTCGTATTGCATGCACTATTTACTCCAGAAGCCCCTACTGAAAGTCGCTTCCATTTGTGAAATTAGTCAGTCCCCAAAGACCTGCACTACCAGCCTCGGATCCGAACGAATGGGACTGATGGGGAGAGGCAGGTATTGTTGAGAGAGTCGAGCTGAAGTTTTCCCGCGCTTTTTTCCCGCGCTTAGACATCACACGCAATTACCACCGCGCCTGTCCATAGAGATGTACTTCGTCACACGAAAGCCGAAGGGTATGAGGGGAAAATGGGGTGGGGTACTAAAAGACAGTTAGGCAACGGCATTTGGGCTGTATGGTAACAACCTTGAATTATTTATGGATGGAAAATTGGGTTGTGCTTCTGCGGGGATGATGGGAGAAAGGTTGGCCAGTGCGTAATATTGGTATGCTGGATCTAGTGGATAATCGTTTAAAAGTCGCATGGGGGTTGAGATTATAATGTTATGACACATGCCTGAATGCACCCAGGGAAATTATTCATAATCGTAATGATCAATTCCAAAACAACAACAGCAAAAAGATCTTATTGATTTTGCATAGGCCTGGTCATTCCAACTCGACCTTGTTAATGGGTGTCCGGGAATGAAACTTGACATCAATAACTAGTTTAAATTTTCTAGATAGTGTGCTTTTGTTTACGAGAATCAATATTATTTAATTCGCTAAGCATGGGTGAGCTTTTACACACTTCAAATTTTAAATTTCCAGACGTCAACAATTCAGCTTTCTGTAATTGGCACCATGTACGATTGTTTTGGAAAATGTGTCCTTTTTTGGTGAGCCATAAGAGGTGTGCACTTTTATACCAAATGCCAGACCTACATTAACATGCACATAGCAGTTGCTGCTTTTAATATGTTCCGGCGGAGATCGTATTTTATCCTGCGACAGTTTTATAAGATTTAACAAACATTTACAAAATCTGAAATAAATATATCCATATCGTTAGGAGATAGTGAATGTTATAATTGATGAGTGGATAAAATCATTTGCACATACATCTGATCCAAAGTTACTTGTTTGATTTCCTTTCTTAATTAGCCTTGTAAATTGTATAATTTTCGAAGATTCCCTTTACAACATTTTGTAATTATGGACGACTTCCCTTTTGTATGCTCTCAATATATAAAACATTAGTTGAATAGAAAATCTACAGAAAACAGGAATGAAAACAATGTGCTTTCGGCAGTGTAAGGAATATATCAGAGGCGATATTTAAAAAGTTTGACGAATTTAAATGCTCGGGGTCCTTTGACTTTCGGCGACTAAAGGTTGTTTAATTGAAAGGTGAAATTGGATCCTTTGTTTTTTGGCTCATAAATCACCGTTAATACCTGCGATGTCTGGGGAGGCTCGCGAGGCAGTCGCGCAGGACGGTTAGAAGATTTCCCGCCTATTTTCCATCCAATCTCCTCCATCAGACGTCCCATTCTCTATTTCCCGCGTAAAGGCCCGGTCACACCAATCACGGCACGGCATCAAGGCACAGAATCTACGCGGTATCTTGGATGTTATTGGCTAGCACGCTGCTCCCTGCAAAGGATGTCTACCGATGGACCAATCACAGGGGAGGTATCTCAGAAATACCGTGCCGTGTTGCCGTGCCATGTTCGGTGTGCCCAGGCCTTTATGCTACTCGATTTGAGTACCGACGTTTGGCGTCGCATTATTTCATTTCGTAAATACTTTGTATTTGCACAAACAGGTCTAAATATAACTTATTCTCTAAACCATGTTAATCGGTGGAATACTTTCTCTCGCAATCTTTTGCCAAAAATAGTCCGATAATCTAAAAATGTGACGCATGTAAACTACGAGGTACTTGATAATGGAAACCAGACAAAACGTAAAGCAAACGTCATGAAATAAAAGGGAGTTCGTCCTATTGCTGACGAGGAAAATAATTCAGTGTTTTGCGGTTGATTCAGTCTTTGCAGCCAGGGTATTACAGTATTGTATCGCAGACCTGGAATGACGTAATATCTGCATCATATTTGTGAGAGTACCCACGAAATTCAAACATTTATAGAGGCTTCTGAAATTATTCACACACATCTATGGAGAAAATCATACCTTAGAATAAAAGTGATCTTCAGTAGAATTTTCAACAAAAAGGAAATTGTAAGACGGATTTTGAATAATTTAATCGCGCTATGCTTGGCGTTCACTTTATATAAACCAGAGTTTGCGTTTGAATTTAAAAAAAAGGAAACATTTTGAGAGAATTGTGATATTATCCTGAAGTTATTGTTTTTCTGTATTTAATGTGAATAGGTTACCATAAGTGATATTGTTTTGAGAGGACGTCTGGGGAAGAACAGGGGTCATTTAAACTTGCACACTGCACTCCTTACAATGAATGAAGCTGATAGCTGATCTCGAAATGTTAGCGCCAGAATAAAGCCTGGTGTGGGAGCCTGATTAATGTACTTCCCGTTGAGACATTCATGTCAAGTGGAATGCAACCAAACTAATTTCCTCAAATCTGAGAGGAAATTAGGGGCTATATTTAGACATTTTCCCCTTAAACAGCACTAACGCGCTTTACAAAGCAAAGTGCAGTTTGAAGTGTCAACATTGCCAATTGTAAACATATAAATGAATGCTTTTTAAAAGTGAAACAAAAACGGCAGGGCTATGGCGCCTCGGGAATCAAGTTTATGGGAAGCATGTATCTTCCAGAGCATCACGTTCAAATCTTCAAGAAATCAATGATAATGTATGGCGTAGACAACCTTACGTCAGCCCACGCAAAACTATCTACAGTTCCCATCGCATTGCGTTCAGTTCTCTTGCGTTATCCATATTTCAGCAGAAGAACTCGAAAAATGACCTTAGGAATAAAAACGGTCAAAAAGCAACAGTGAAAGGGTGCTGGTACTGAGAAGTCAACGAATTAGCTTCTGGTAATGAGAAAATGGAACAGGTCTTCGATTCCACAAAGAGAGGATCGTGAGTACTGATGAAGATGATAAGAGGTTAAGTAGAGGACAGCATCAACAAGATGGTGTCACTGGGACACGGGTATCACATGAAGATTCGCGAATGACGTCATCTGTTGTAGGGTCTAATGAAAGGGGTCCGCGGTCTCGTTCACACGACAAATAAAGAGGTCGCAACACTGTTATATGATTCAGAGTGCCACATCACAGTGTTGGACCCGATACGAAGACGCGTTCACACAAGCGTGAAGACAACTGCTGATGGTCTGGTTTTGGGTGTTAAATAGCTTTGAAAAAGGTGCTTGAAACTGTGGTGTCATAGTTGTTCGTATTGTAAATGTGATTCAGAGCACCATATTACAATATTACACCCGATACGAAGTCGCGTTCACAAAAACATGATAACAGTTGCTGAAGTTGCCATATTTGGGTTTAATGAAGATGTGAGAAGATAAAACTTCAATTTTGTAGAGGGTTGAATGAGAACATGTCTTGCTCTCGAAGGCTGAAACGCAAAATATGAACGCAGGTGCTTCTAGCTAGTAATGCATAGACATGATAGAGACGAACCGAACAACACAGCCACGCATATGTCCTTCGGTACTGGATGACTGATGCTCCATTTTAAGATTTGCGTGTACTTTGTCAATCCGGGCGGCTATACTCCTCCATCTACTAAACGACGAGAATAAGATTTAAAACGGCGGTCTGGGCGGCAGGAATCCATCAAGATGGCGGTAGAGATGGGCTCAGGTTTCAAAAGGGCAGCTCGTGACAACGTTTGCGTAGAAGTTCAAGGCCTTATATCTTTTCAAGATGAGACAGTAATTTCCCTTTATTTTTAAAGTAAATATGGCTTCTTTACAAAGGTTTTTATCCCGAGTCAAACGTAATACATATTACATATTGTACACCTATAACACAATTTTCTAGATGGCATCAACATAAAAGAATTCCAATGCTACAATAGTATTTTTTTCCATCGTCTGATATGGTATCAGAAATAGTATTCAGTATGGTCACCGGATGAACATGCAAACGTATTAATGGTATTTGATGCAGCTATTACAAGCGGTCTTTAAACCTTAATTAACATAGTTTCAGTATCATTTATAGAATTAAAGAGTGATACTAAATCCGCACCATGTGCTTTACAGGGTATGCTCATGTTCACACAGTCTGTGCAGAAGACGATGTGTCCATGGCAATGCATTATGGGTAAGGGGATGTTGGAAACAACAATAATCTTCTTCTCATATGGATTTTGAAATGCCTCTGTGTATCATGCAGTTGTGACAAGAATGTTTCAAGCATTGTTTGTTTCCCTGCGTCTACAGTGAACGCGGTGACATGACCTTTACTCGGCAAGTTATTAGATGTTTATCGGGGGCTGAGCGCAGAGAAGGAGCTTATACCCAATACAACGGCGTTACAACTCGGCCTGCCCAGCAATGCTTTTGAATCTAAATGCCTAGGAGGGCATAGGTAAATACATGTATATTAAAAAGGCATTAAAGCCTTGCTTAATGAAATTAATTCACAAATATCACAGAAAGATACCTTTTATACTTGAAGAGTCCCATTGAAAATAAGACTTCAAGCCTTTCGTGAGGTACCCTGACTAGTTCACTGATAGGTTTGTACTTATCTTGTATCTTGTGCATGAAAAATGCAAGAAAAGGTCAAATTTAAAGCATATTCATCCCTAATTGGCAAAATCCGATACGTTAATATCTACGGAAGATAGCAATTTTCATATGTTTAATATATCCATATCCTATTACATTTTTTTCTTATTGTTTCCGAATCTTTAAAACATCAAGGACTGCGGTGTAAATGACAAAATGCATTCTTTGAGCAGGCCTAGTCGCCGTGTATTATCTGATGGGCTTACACGACAAAAATTACTACAAATGGGTCTGACACATTCAAGTGCAATCTCTTGTCTAGTTGTACTGTTTTTATCGGAGTTTTACATTACACATCTTATTACGAATGGGTCTGACACATTCGAACATACACACATCAACTATTACATCCGGGTCAGACAGGTTTATGGGTGATTTTCTACGGGGAAAAGAAACAAAATGGCCCCTCTTTGGCTCGGGTTGGACGCCAATAGACCACCATCCTTCATGTTACCCGACTTTACGCGCTTCAGAGAGTTGCATGCACCTCATAGCCTGATGATCTAAAGGCGTCTAGATTGTAGCCTTTAATCCAGGCTATCCTACCTTTTATTTCATTTTATTTTTCTTTGCGGGTGGTCTCTGAGTCTGAGACTAGGCCACTCGTTCTTCCTTTGTATAAGATGCCTAAGCTACCAGCTTCAAGGCATGAAATTTGTTATGCGTTTGTTCGTGTGATGTTAACTAAACTTACTCGTATTAGCAATAGCATCTGATTTATTCATGAAACATATTTAGATAGTCTCAAACAATGCTGAAATGTATTGATATATATATATGAAAATCAAGTATACGACAAACTGCTATATGAGTCTGTGTTAGTTTGTTCAAAAATTCACACCGCATCCACATGTGTTAGTTGAAGATGCAGTCGGCTAAAACAAAAAAAAACAAAAATAATAGGCAAGATATTTATATATTTATACTCTGAAAAATCCACATATAATAGGATTAAATATATATCAAATAAAAAAGTGTTAATGGTAGTGTTGCCAATTTGATAAAAGAAATCGGTAGGTATAGATACGGCATAACTGTGCACGTCTTGCGAGTGTGCGCAATGAAGTGTATAGTCGGGCAAGCATGAGGGCAGGCGTTATACGACAAACAACGTAATATAATGAAAAAGTTGTGACACCGGAAGTAATTCACCAATTGTCCAGCTCGCTATGATATAGATAATACGGGGCTTTCGCTTTGCAACACGACCGTTCTGAAAGACGTTAAATGTATGGAAGGCCGAAACGACCATGATGAACGTATTGTGTAAAGGTTGTTATTCTCTAACTAAAATAAATTTCAGGGTCTCTCGGACCTCAATTGATACAATTGAAAAGAAGGTGTAAATGTATCACATAAATTACAAATGATTTTTGTTTCACTTGTACTCCAGGGTCCTATGGCATAAAAAGTTGGGTTTAAACGCAAGTCGGAAAATTTAACACAACTCTATTTTCAGGAGAGCGTATTAAGGACTTGCGTTTAATTTGCTGAGTTGCGTTTAGACGCAACTATTTATGAAATGGGGACAAGAGCAAATTAACTTCGACTCGGGCTGCTCATAGAGCTAACGTCTTAAATAAACGGTCGCGTTGAAAAGCGCAAGCCCAGTAATACTGCATTGACGAGACTGAAATTCGGCGCACGTGCTCGCGAATCTATAAATCCGTGCGTGCACGTATATGTTACATAGTAATGACGTCACAACTTTGTCTTTATATCATCTTTGAATAAAAACATACAAAGGGCACGTTAATTACTGCATGACCTGTGACCATTAAATAGCGTGCGACAAGGAAAGCAACTTTAAAGTATACTAAGTCTAAAAGCATTGGTTTTATTAAAAAAAAAAAAGAAATCGGAAACAGATATATAAGAAAACTTCAAGGCAGCAAAAATAATAGGAATACATTTCATAAATAATTATCGTAAATTTCACACTCTACGCCATAATATATATCATTTTCATATCAAACTCTTTCAAACAGTAATAGAACATAAGTATATGCATGGGAACACACGTCATGCTTGTGAAAATTTAACTACATTATATATGCATTAGCATCCTTTTCTATATCGTTAATGATTTGATATTTTCTCGATATATTTTAGAGAGGAATCTAGTAATCCAGTATGGAGAGGTAACAGGAAACGACGGAAAATTCGATTAGAAAACTTATAGACATCTATCTTTTGCAACTCATAAAAAGGTTTACAGTCTGTAAATCTCATCAAATAAGACGTTTGAACAGCGAGATGATAGTTAGCTAGTAATTGCATTTGAATGAATGATAGGAAGGTTTAAAAGAAAATGGTCAGATTGAATTGGAATTAAAGGGTTTTATATCAATAGGATACATGAATCACTGGGAAGATTAATATACAGGAAAGGTTATAAATACATTAATATTTGGGCAAAGTATAGTTCCATAATTTCATGGATTTGAGCGGTGCAACAAGAAATTAAAATGGTGTTTTCGATGAGTGGATAGACATGAAGTACTAAAAGTAAGATCTATTCATGACTTAAGTGTCCACGTTTCATTGCGAGAGTCCAACAGTATAAACTGCAAAGTATAAAGGTTTTCAGCAATAAAAGGCTTTGATTCATTGCGTATGCTGTATTTCACACAATAAAAGATGATTAGCATTTTTGTAACAATGGAAGTAGCAATGAAGAGGAAAGGGTCAAATTCCTAAATCATATTAGCAAATAAATATATATATGGGCTGCATTAGAGAAAATATATATATATATACGGGAAAATATTGCAAAGGGCTTCCATCACATTTTGAATGAGGGTGGAAAGATTTAAATAAAGGAAATGAACTATAAACCTTTTCTGTTTATGACCGACTTTTCCGATGAATTAACTCTGTTAAACAATCGTGAAAAATACTAATTTATCAAATCTAGAATCTATGTGTGGGAATATGGTGTTAGCATGTAGTTTTAGGAATACATGTGTTAGTAAATTGGGAAATATTGAATATCAGGGCAATAAGGGTAGGATTGTGTGATATTTGCTATGGTTTTAGCAGTGTGCATTTTGTTTATTAACAACATGATTACACCACATTTCTAAACGCCTAATTTTCTAAACATGTTGCATCTCCCGTTATCGGGCTACGCTTGGTGAAAAAAATATACAAATATAGCAAACATATAACACAGCACAAAGAGAGGGCCATTTTGATTTTGGTTACCATGGTAACCGGTTATTAAACCTGTTTGTCTTCATACACGAACCCACTTACATCACTCCAAAGCAAACCCATTCTGACAGCATTCGGTGACATTTTGATTAGAACACAAATGGGGAAAGAAATATACTACAACAACGTTCGTCTACCAAACAAAACCAATTTCACATTTCAAGAGATTAATGGTGAATATTAAAGCGTTGTACCCGATGATTAACGTTGTTTATTAATACACGTTTAAAGTCATTGGACCTCGTCGATGTAGATATAGCATTTGGCTTCGTGTATTGCTTAGGATTGGGTCATTCAACGGGTTCCCTTCCCATTAACATTCCTTCATCATCCATAGAACACTTAATGTATTCACCAAACGAGATTGCATGGCTCGTTGCACTGTGATATCTTCCACAGCAGACTTGGTTAATTCAAACCTGCGAAGCAACACCGCTGAAATTGTATATTTCATGCCTATCTGGATATATACGCATTATCCTTATCCCCTAAGTTATACGTATACATATCTTAGCTTATACTAGTCTATAATATATAGTCATATTCGAATATTATAATACAGTATAACATCATTATATTACTCTAAATAACGATACATGATAGCTAATACCCAGGCACTTAGTGAGAACAATTCAATATCTTGGTAGTTTTGCATGATGAGGTATGAATATTAAAAATTTTGCAAGCCGTTCGAGACGCTCGATCGACATAATTTATCCGCCATATTTGTTATGACACTCGATCGATTTTGAATCAAGAAAGGTAGCCCACTCTCGTGTGTTGCAGCGTACACATTTTCAATTCATTGAGCCTGAGATGGGAGCGTACACCAGTCTAGTTAGGGGATGTGAACTTGCATGTGAAGGCAGATGGCTCGGTAATTAAGGTTGACTTGGCACGGCGCGCGATGGTTTAGCTCGGTAAAGCATCGCTGAGATGGGGGAAAGAGCTAGTCTGACTGATCAGACTCTTGTGAGGTCTTTTTGCCAATGTGTTCTCAAAATAGTTCATGTAGTGAATACGTGAGTCTACGTGAGTGTATGCAACTATTATTGCGTATGCTACTTTTAGCACGGCAGGAGCATTCAAACATGGGCACCGTGGTCTGATATCTCTGGAGCATTTTATTCTACATGTTAATGTTCAAATTAAGGACTCCTATACTGGTCCATAGAACGATGATGAAAATTTGTTAAAGCAACCAAAAATACCGCATCTAAAATTGCCTAAGAATAATACAACCGTAGATCATTTGGCAAGTTACACAAGCTTGGATGCATTCCAAAATTAATCCATCCATGAAGCCTGCGCCCCGAGACTAGTAAAAGAGGCCCCAGACAATCTACAATTGTGATTGGAGAACATTGAACAGAAAGCAAATAACTCGCCCTCCGAACGAGTACGGAAGCGAAATAACTAATCTCGGCCGTGCACATGAAAAGGTTATCCCTCGAGTAGAGTGGCCACGCTATTTTCTTCCTAAAACAAACTATTGACAATGCTCTCAGAGTTCTCCAGGAGATGTCTAGGTATAAGGGAAAAGGTGAATGATATTAAGTTCGCATGGATTTATCCAACGGCATCTGTTGGCCAAAAATAGATCTCGAATGTATGTTTTTGGTATATTGGCACGATAGGATTTTATTTTCAGGGTGCTCCGTTCAATTTCCGGTTACTTGGCAACAGTAGTTAATGATATTATAGGCAAAGGTATTGTACTACGTTTAAAGGTTGAACGCAATTGTATCAATATATCAGCGACCCCGTTCTAGTATTCTCATGAAGTTGCTGGAGAATGTTGGTCAACGAAAAATTATTGAATCGACTTTTTTGGTCGAATAAAAGAGAATTGTCCTTTAAGGAGCAAAAAAGGATGGCCTTTTCTGTGTCGAAGGAAATAATGACTTCTTTCTTGTTTTCTCTTTTTTTTATGTTAAAAAAATCAGTAACAATGACACATACACACACACACACATACACACACACACACACACACCTCACATTACAGCGCAGACGCAGACTCTGAACGAACATACTCACATACAACAACTGGCGTAGCGTGTAGCAGCAAGTCTTAGTCAAGTAAGGGTGGGTGCCTTGTACAGAAAAAAGTTGCGATCGTTCATCAAGAATCAATGCATTCCCCCTTTGGTGAAAAACATGCCGCTTAACGATACGCTAGTACACATAACCTCCCCCCCCCC
>BQKZ01000437.1:36253-61358 GCA_036244855.1 Temnopleurus reevesii | reverse complement strand
TATATACATGTACACGGGCCTTGCTAAAAACTACCGAATTTTCCGCCAGAGTTTTATAGAAAGATTTTTTCCCCAGTTTTCTTCCTGAACATTCCTGAGAATTTTCCTCAAAATATCTATTTCGCTTTGATAATGTTAGACCCATAAAACACTAAATGTTGGCGACTCATTGGTAGTTTTGTATATAAAGACATCCGATGGTAGACTATACTTACATTAATGTTGATGATTTCTACGTTGCTTTCCCATTTTCATTGGAATCAAACGCTCATACGTACTAAGTACCGTTCCTTAATACAGTAATCATAATTAATGAGATCTAAGATTTGAAACGCATGTCTTTAAATAAATCAGTGTAGCCCATAGGATGTCTCCTCTAATAAAAGCCTTCTCTCCACGACAAGCTTCAAATGTCAAAGGTCACACCTTCATATGCCATGATATCGATATAGATATGTACTAGGTTCCCATATACACAAACATACACACATACAGACACAACCTCTCATTCATTTTCTATTACACGCCTACTCAAAAATGTTAACAAGTAGATTTTTTTCCGATGGATTAGATAAAAAGTCAAACAAAAATGTTGATTGACACATTCACAAATCAGAATAATCATTCTGGCACTGTTGGGGCGAAAGAAAAATGTACCATTCGAACAACAATATTAATCACAAATACGTTACTTTTCTATTTAAAAGTGCATTAAATAAAGAAGTCAGACATACACTTTGACTGACGCAGTCTGTCACAAATCAAAATTATCATTCTGGCACTATTGGAGCAAAAGGAAAATTGAACATTCGAACATTGTTAATCATTTTTTCGGTCATGAAAAATCAACACCAAACTTCCTCAAAAGAATTCCACAGTAGCATGATAAAACAAAACGTTGCCAATAACACACTACAAAATCTGACTTTTACATTGTGTTATGTTAAAATTGACCATTAAAATGAAAGGAAATTGTGTTGTTACAAGTAAAGTGCAGTTGGATGACATGTCCAACAACAATATCAACAACATTAAAGTGATATGACAAGAACGGATTTTAGCTGTCATGCATTATTAATAGATTAGCAACAATATCATGTTGTTTGATATGTGCAACCTTAACATCATCAATTGTATGAAATGCTGTAAATCGTTTTCAAATGGCCTTCTGTCGTAGGATACTACTTTCAAATTGGTGTAAACGAAAGACTAATTCAAATAACAACCAATTCAATCCTTGGAAAATGGCTCATCTAAAATACCTCGATGACAGACATTGCTTCTTTAAGCATATTGAAGACGGTGATTTTTTTTTCGAAATGGAAACGAGCAATTGATATACGCTGCAACACATAAGAGTGATCTTCGGCTGATACACCCACCTCCAAAATACATTTTTCATACAAAGTGTACAATTTATTGACAGGACGTTTGTAGGTAACGTTACCCTTTAAAACCTTCAATGTCCCATTGAATCGTTCAATGTGACATTTAGAACAAATATTGTTCTTTAATGTGCGATTGAATTGTTCACATCTGCCATTACCCCTATGTTGTCCTTTAAACTAAAGTCGTATCGAATTGTTCAATGCGACATTTATAACAAATGTTGTTCTTTAAAGAGCAATTGAATTATTCACATCGACCGTAACCCCTATGTTGTCCTTTTGAATCAATCACTGCGCTCAGCCCACTGTCCGTCTCTCACGGTCTGCAACCATGACTTTTCCGTTTCCATTTCCAAACCAGATGTCTCCCATTTTCCCTCCTCGCTAAAATAATAAACCAATCCCCTTTTCGTCATACCCTCTGTCCAACGAATCAAGTCGGATGGGGCGCACTGGGCAATGCATTTTATGTCGTCGCCAGATGCATTATAAAAACCAGTAGATATTACTGGGATAACGCTAAAATTGCATAGTTGTAGGATTGTATGACGTGCGTATCATTTATTTCACCTTTCTAATACAAATCACGTGACTTTCTAAAACAAGTTACGTGCAAACTTAGTCACGTGACTTGACTTTTTTTTTTACCTTACGGGTTTCGTAGGAACGCGGTACGTTTTATTTTCGGGCGCATCCGCAGTCGCAGGAGCCGGATAGCGCACTCGGGACCACCGGGCTCACGCCTGCCGATTCAATTCTGGGCCCCTGAATACAGGCCAATTGGTACTACAAATGGCGTAGTCGATTCATCTCTGGGGCCTCGATACAGGCCAACGGTACTACACATGGCGCACGTGATTCAATACGTGAATGTGGCGCCTCGCGTGGCGCACATTCTACGACGCCATTTGATGTGCATAGGAAACCGCGCGCAGTGCAGAATAAATTGTTGATGAGTACTTCTGTGAACAAGTGCGTTATTGGACGACTGAAAATTACGAATTATATTGTCATTACATGTAGAAATATAGGTATAAATTATACAAATAATATTGCTAATTCGTCTAGAATAAATAATGAAAATAAGGGCCGACCTGTGTTGGCTCAAGCATTCTTAAATAATACATAAGCAGGATTTTCGGACATACATTGAATACACGATAATGCGCCATCAACCTGTTCTATCATACATAGATACATGTATATTATGAATTTATTGGTAGTAAATGGAAGCATTATATAATAAAATAAGACAAAAATGTTTTTGTCCTAAAAAAATAAACCAACAGAAAATTCTAAAGGGGGTATCAAAATAAAATCCAGCATGACTATTAATGCTAGCAGTTAAAACGCATTTGGTTCTCAAGACAGAAAGCACTCTAAATATTTGTTTCAGTAAAGGCGTGTTTGTTAATGACAGCCGTGGAACGCCATTTTGTTTTCAAGACATAGAACACTATTCCGCCACTAAGAATCATTTGGTTCCGGAAAGACATAGTCCATTAACTCTTTTCTTTGAACGCGATTGCGGCACGCGAGTCCGGTTGAAGCGAGTGGCTATTTCGCAGAGGGAACAGAGGATCTTTAAAGGTAAGGATGATAAGATTTGACAGTGTAAATTGACAGAACGTAACATCTAGTCTTGCTTACTCTAATGATGTGCTAGCCGTTGAACTGACCAAAGGCCTATAACATGAAACACGTTTGTAAGAAATCGCAAATTTTAGTACATGATTTGGCATAGACTTATGATCGATATCGATGGAAACATATGTGTTACGTAAAGTGATTAGAATGGAAATAAATCGTTCGTACCTACTCTTGGTATACATTTTGTCATATAGTTACGACATTTTTTGATCATTACATATTTTGTGTTACAGCGCTCATACTACTCAGTACATGCAAAGAATAGAGGAGGTTCATCTAACCAATCATGGTCTAAAATTTGCCGAAACGAGGATATCTCCAAGTAGGCTATAAGTTACTTGAAAGGATTTTAGTCTTTTACATTACAATATTGAACATTGAGCAGACTTAACCGAAATCCCCAAACTTCTGACACTACAATATATACCCTACTTGGTTGCCCAATATACATGTATTTGAAAATTAAGAAAAGTTTCATCTCGTGTTACATACTCTTTTAAAGCCTGAACTCTAAGATACTATTAATCCTTTATAAAACATTGACAAATAAATATATGGTTGCATAGTTTATTTTCATACAATATTATATATGTAAAACGTTCGTCAACCAAGTAAAACAGTAATTTTACCTATACCCTCCATTCGCCCTATGGCGCCTAAGGCTGCCAGGGTCAAACAGTATAGTACAGAAATGCATAATTACTTTAAATGAGGCCATGGCATATCGTCGGTTTTTTCGCCGGCTAGCACATCCTGTCGTCTTCAAGCTATGCGCTACTATAAAGTACAGTCCACACTCGCAAACATGTTCGGCATGGGGGCTAAGAGTTTTCTATACTAAATCGTGTCCAGTTCCACGCACATTCATGTATGTGACTGTACCCTTTGAAAACGGGAGTGGGGTGGGAGAGGGTGGGACGGGGGGAGAGGCAAACCATGCTTGTAAAACTAAAAAAAAATAACAGAAACAAACTTCTACGGGCATGGTCGCGGTCCTTTCTTCGACACAGCCTAAACCAAGGTGCTAAAATTACAACCACCTAGTGTCTTTTGCATCAAACACAAGTTTAGAGTACCATTTGAGGTGTTATACGCATTTCTTTTAAACACATGTCGCTTTCTACGTGAATTTCGTTACACCAAACGCGATATTTACCTAGCACTGTATGTGTTCTGCATGGTATACTGGGTTACGAAAGACTTTATCAACAATATCAGTCTCAGTTATTGTGATAAATGGTTGTGAACCTAACGATCATCATTCTCAGTATTATTACATCAACCCTTGAAGTCATTCTGAACTTTAAAAACGGCATCATATTGACATTGCTTCATCAAGTTAAGAAAGCCTTGAGTATCATAATGCGAGATTCTCAATCACTTAGCACAATAACCTGATAACTGATATCAGTTGCTCTTACATTGTTCTTAAAGTCAGTCTTAACTTTAAGAACGACTAGGATTAACACCAACAAGGATAATACGTTATGTCATGTTTAGCACCTTGGTTCCAGCTGTGTGATAATTCTCACTTTCTTTTCTTTGGTTTTTCCCTTTCCTGGAAAAAATAATCGGGAAAAGAGGAGTATGATCTGCGAAGAAGGGAGGGAGGGGAA
This sequence comes from Temnopleurus reevesii, assembly GCA_036244855.1. Classification (NCBI taxonomy): domain Eukaryota; kingdom Metazoa; phylum Echinodermata; class Echinoidea; order Temnopleuroida; family Temnopleuridae; genus Temnopleurus; species Temnopleurus reevesii. The sequence continues at coordinate 56,704 of BQKZ01000437.1, read as the reverse complement.
GGGATAGGGTTAGGGATGACGGCAGCGAAAATACCATCAAACTCTCGTTCATGGCAATTTCTTTTTTCTTGTAATATCCAACAACTCAAATATATATATTTTTTTCGCTCTGCTGCCCGTTCCACACAATATGTCTATCGCGATTGAACTACTTTTATCACGTTCATCTTCCAAGAGACTTCGCGTTTTGCCACAACTGTATCCGATGTAAGTCTCCGTATATACCGATGATGGTACTCCGAATACTACAAGTATGACCATCTTTTCGGATAAGAAAGCTGCAAAGGTTATTGCTGCTTTCAATTTAAATGCCCGGATATTGGGTGCACGTGACCCGAGGAAGATTTTTTTTTCTTACTGATTTGTACCTTCGCACTACCGTAGTACTGATAAAGAAGTGTATTGTTCCTGCGCGCATATGGTGAAAATGAAAATCCAAACTGGAAGAATGTTTGAGGAAGAGGAAATATTTTTCTAGTTGAGAGAGGTTCAAAGTGAAAAGAACATCAATGTTTGAGAATTCTGTGTTTAATAGAAGGTTTCTATCAGTAAGATTCAATTTCTGTGGAGGTGGAACAAGAGACTTTTAGTACACTAAAACCTAAGACGCTATACTATCACAATCACAACGGCGTAAAGAATTTCGTTATAACACTCATTTTGAGTCGCATTTTGCCAGGACGTGGTTGGATTTATTTCATCAATATCTGTGTGTTCAATATCAACAAAATGGGAGCAATTAAGCATATGTGTGTGTGTTCTTTGCAATTGCTCTTTTATGTATAACCGATAAAAAAACAGGTGAAGCAAATTCTCGAAGCAAACGTTTTAAAAGTCGATCCGCATGAACTGATGAAGGCGAATGTCGTTCTTGATATGTGTGCGTGTGTGTGTGTGTGTGTGTGTGTGTGTCTGTGTGTGTGATCTTTTATGCATAACCGATAAAAATATTCATGTTTTAAACAATGTTTTAGGTCGATCTCCATTAAAAGCGAATACGGTTCTTGATGAATGTGCAGGTGTATGTGTGTGTGTGTGTGTGTGTGTGTATGTTGTTTTTCTGGGTGGTTGTGGGGGTTTGGTGATTGTATCTATGCTTCTGTGCTTGGAATTGATTCATATTTTCACTTACGCCACAAATTATAATGGTAATTTGAGCATTCGCCTTTTTTTAGTAGTGGTGGTGATGTTTAGGACCCATTTTTTTTCATAAGTTTTATTTTGCAATCGTACATCTCCTTGATAACTGATACTTTGTTACATGCAAATAAAACGCAGAATGTAACTTGAAAAGGCCACTTAAGTGTTACAGCAACGAAGGAATGATGTAATTCAATTGTATCCAAAGTGCCTTAACTCAAAAAGAGAGATCACTTTACGCAAACATGTTGGTGCACCAGTAGACATATTTTATTGAATTATCTGACGACACTAATTTCATTTCAGACGTAATTGCATTCCTCTCAGAATCATTTGATTGCAGCAGCCGTGCACAAACAGTGCACCAGAATGCAGCATTGTGCTTTAATATGTATGTGTTACGGGGATGTTTGAATATGCTATAAAAATACGTGTTCACGAGTCTAACATTGGTCATCTGATGTATGAATCTCAACCGAAACATAAACTTAAATATATTGGGGAAATAGTTAAAAGTAAATCTTATTTATTTATTTATTCATTCATTTATATTTATTTAAAAAGGTTTAAATCACAATATCTTTCGCGGCCTAATGGCCGAATTGCAGATATATATACAAGAACACATACTATGAAAAATGAAAAATAAGAAAATGAATTTTTAAATGATTAAAATAATCAAGGTATGACCTAAAATACTGAACTTTTGTTACAATCATTCTACTTTGTGCGTATTGAGTTAAACAAAAGCGACTGATAAAAGAGATAGAATAGGAACGCGAGATGCATCAATACATTGAGAAATTAATACATATAACGCCAGGTACCAACAGCGAGATTGTTACGTAGGAAGAGAGGAAGAGAGATAGAGAGACAAAGGGGAGACAGTGGGAGATATAGATTCAGGAGAATATGTCAAGGCATGTGTTTTGAAAGATAGAAATTGAGATGATTGTTTAGATCTCTCAGTTTTGCTTTGTACCTAAATAAAATAGAAGTAAATGGAGATAGTTGATGAAATTATGAGTACATGAGAGGGATAGGAGAAAGAAAAGGGAGAGAGAGATAGCGAGGGAGGAAGACAGAGAGAGAGAAAGAGAGGGGAGGAGAAACACAAATAGAGGGGAGCTAGATAGAAAAAGGGTAAAGAAATAGAGAGTACCAGATGAAAATCCGAATGGGTTTAGAGTGCAGTCTCTAAGCCGTGTATTATAGGACCCATGGCTGGGTGAGATCAGGAAATTGACGAAATGATGTAGGTGTTGTCATGGCAACAGTGTTGAAATAATCTCTCGGACACACAACCGTGGTGATAATCTAATGTCATAAGATTACTGTATTCCAGACTGCACAATTTTAGTGTATGCATTCGCGTGCAATTAACGAGGGATTATTCAAAAAAAGCTTTTATCAATCTCGAAAAAGCATGCACCGGTGGATTCTAAACGGCTTCATAAGCAGAACTGAGCTATGCATTTTATGCTGGGGATAATGAATAGCCTGCTTGAAATGAATTCTAGATGAATGTTTCTAAAAATCAATATTTCTGAAATCAAATGGCAGAATCAGTCACAGCTATTTCTGAAAGAGTTGTGTATTGAGCTTAGTGAGTTGAAAGAGATATTCTCGTTTGTTCATTCCGTTGCATATTGTATCAACTGTTCAATGATTTCATAAAGTATGTATTATTGTGCACTGGATTTTCCTTTCAGCAGAAATTCCTAGGTATCGAAAAATTCCTAGGTACAACATTAAATGTCATACCTAGATACTCTCACGTTGCCTTACAATATGTGAAAGACCAAAATCTTGGATTTACGATAATTGTGAAGGCAGCTGCCTACGAAAGATAATTTTAAAGCAAAATATTCGATACTGCAAATTGCAAAATCACAAGGATGGGGAAATTGATGTTAAAAAATAGATAAATATATGCTGATCTTCCGTGAACGTTTTGGTATTAAATTTTTATTCAGAGACTTACCAATGCTCAAAAGTATATCTACAAATGGGCAATATCAGCTTATTAGGGTCATAATAAGAATTTCCCAAAATGGGGTTCTCATTTCAGCCGTAGAAAGGTGAGAAATTAGGCCTACTTGTTTGTTTAAATATCGTTTTGTCTGGTGTTTTTTTTTCTGGCCTCGGATCCCTTCATCTTTAGACATATCGCCCATTTCTTTCACGCAGTAGCAGTAGCCAAACGTACTGTTGCATGAGGATAAATAAATATCGACATAGCAACAATTCAACGGGCATCATATTTGAAATGTGTGTAAACTCGGTAGAAGAACACATTTCAATTAAATTGCAACTGGTTTCATGCAACCTTGCCATTTGACTACCAATACTTCATGAAAAACGGACAATATAATGGACATAAATCCATTTTGTTTGAGTCTCAGCGACAGACTATGATTTTTAATACCCCGCTTGCCGCTTAGATTGGTGCATTAGATACCTAATGGGGACTCGTTTAGATGTAGCTCTCGATAAAAGTGAGCGACTATCTTCCTCATTACAGCGCATACCCGATGGAAAAAGATAATGGCGCAGACACATTTTTTAGTTTATGCCTAGTGAATATGCAATATGAAAATGCGTTCCATGTGCGCGAAATTACAAAGGGGAGATGTTTGGATTGAAAAATTCACTTGTTGATTGTCCCACCTCACTATGGGATTACTTACCAGAATGCTTACTTCAGAGAGAGAAATCATGCAACAACTGAGATCGCTCATGTGTAAAGAGTACTACAGTGTGTTTGATATCATGCTAAATAAATTCGTTTGAGCAGGGAATTGAGAGGGGAGATCCCTGGTTCGAGGGTATTTCATGAACTATAGAACATCGTATACAACATTCATATGCAAATTTAATAGCAATCCATAACATTTTGCGCAGTATATCTTACTATGGTCATAATTTTGCTATTCGTGGATTTTCGAAATTGGTGGACCCAGAATTGTGGAAGGTAGAAGACGAATGCGCATCCAATGTGCACATTAAGTCACAAATTCGCAACTGATATGCGCATCATTGTAATGCGGACAAAAGTCATCAGCATGCGCACTCGTTTTCTATCGTCCACAAGTCTCCGTTCACTAATTTCGAAAACCTCGTATTAACGCGAATGTGTGACCAGGGCGATTTGGGACGGGCTGCTCTTTATAGAGGCAAGTTAGCTATTGAATCAGGCATGCATATTTCAAGATTAAACTGCAGCTTGCTAATTGAATTCGTATAGAGCAGAGCCAGGGTACTGTCTCGTTTTTATATGGGATGAGTGAAAACAAAGTGTGATGACCTTTATTTAATGCTAATATATAATTTTGGGTTTGTCATTATTATGAACAAAATATGGTTTATGTGATTTCGTCAACAATTTTCTTTCATAAATCAATTGAAGGAATTATTATAATACTGTTTAATTCCTACCTCAACAGATGCATGTTACAGAAAAATAAGTCCATTTTTTTTCAGTTATAAGTGAAGGGGAGCTAAAACGTTTGGAAATTATTTCTAAAAAAAAAAAAGATAAATAAGATAAACGTATACAGGTATACAACGTTTATTTGAAGAAAAAAATATTATAAATAAAATGTACTTATTCATTTATTCGTATGTCTTACTAATCTTGTACAATTGGTGGAGTATGTACCCCTAATAATAAAAATCAGTTTCACAAAAACCCATGACTCTTTTTATTCACTTGTTTTTTATTTCAAATGTTTTCTTCTAAATTCCCAACAAAATATTATGCGCTACATGCATACAGTGTTTATGGGTGTTGTGATACAGAATATGTTAATTTATATGGATTTGATTTCATCGTAACACTCCCAGTGGAAATTCCACTATAAGCCACCAAGCTCTCTTCTAATGTCAGGGGATAGTTTGTGTGACGCACTTACGTATGTTTTCTGGCAAGTAGAGCTAAGCATGGAGCTGGCTTGCGAGAGTCTCACTCCCTGCAAAATGATCCCAATATGGCGTCTATTAAATCTTTTTTAGTCTTTTTTACACAATCCCCCCCCCCTCCCCGTAATGAATATTTTAATGTCTATCAATTCTATGATTGCTTGCCTACATGCAATATTTAAAGTTAAAATAAACTTTTTGGTTATCAGGGAGCGATGTTTTCTGGCCAGTAAAGCTAAGCATGGAGCTGGCTTTCGAGTTTTTCACTCCCTGCAAAATGATCCCAATATGGCGTCTATTAAATCTTTTGAGTGTTTTTACCCAATTTTCCTGGTATAGATATGTTAATGTCTATACATGCTGTGCTTGCGCGCCTGTTTCTTTTAGAGAGGTATAAGTAACCCTTTTGGTTATTGTAGAGCGCGATAGAAATACGATTTTTTTATAACCGAGTTTAATGAGACTAGGTTCATTTATTTTTATTTTAATAACATCATTATTTTCGATTATTGTAATCAAAAGTACGGTTTTTTTATCATAATAAAGTTATTTATTAATTTGAAAAATTTATACATTCTAAAAATATTACAACGCTTAATGTAAATCAAATTTCTACTTAATGCTGAATAATTTTGGTGTTTCTGTTGGTCTGTTTTTGGTTTGGCGCGTTCTTTTTTCACATTTTTGTCATAACTCTGCTTAGTCTGAAAATAATCTAGGCGTCTTTATAAAGGCGAAATGCATACTGTTTAAGATTCAGGTGACCTGAAAGCAAGGCTAATTAGAACCCTGTCAAACATCTGCCTGTTAGAGTGTTTAAATGAGACAGCCCATTAACTCTCAATGTAAATTCGACTTTAAAGAGTAAACAGCGATCAAGCTTTAATCACTCTTTTTATGCTCTCTCCGTCTCACCCATTCCGTGTTCTCCAAATTAATTCCCCCCATCACAGACTCGCCTTCTTTCATCATCTCTCAATTTCACTTGCTTTTTCCTTGTACTAATTAACATTTTTCTTACCCTTATAATTATTGTATATGTGCCATTTTGGTTTCCCTCACATGTCTCATGTTCAATGGCCTAATCACCGAGCTTGAACAATATTTTTGAATAATTTTACTTTTAGTACGTAAGAAAGGACATTTTCAATTTGGTTGCTGCATTATTCATTTTTTTAACCGTGTTAAGTCCTAAGAGAGCCATTATTCTTGTGATTTTGTCAGCAGCGTAAAACTGGTAGTAACTGATTAATTAAGGTCTATCCACTTTTCCTGGTGTTGTACAGTGAGAAATATCCTGATAGTTCTTTCATGTATATATTTTATTTATTTCTTCCTAGATAAGTTTGTCAAACATGTCTTATTTCTTGAAGCAAATTAGCTCTATTACATCTTTTATATAGGGAATTCGAGAATTATAATAGAAGAAGCCTGAAATAATGCACCCCAGATTTACCTTTTCCTGTGTGAAATTTCTGGTAAGGTTGAAAAAATCTGCGAATACCGATATATTTTATATATACAGTGAGAAAATTCCAGCACTGCATTTTCATGTGTAGACATACGCTAAGTCCTGCAAATACCAGCATCCATCAGGCACTATTCGCGAGCTTACCATGCCAACTCAATCCTGTAATTAACTAATGGCGCGCCCGAATCTCATTAACGTCTATGTGACTAGTCTATTGGGTCCCCCACACAATTCCATCGCCATCGCACAAAACCCGCCCACACCACAGTTAGCACTCGAACAGATTTCGCACTGTCGCTTGCAGAACGACGAGGTACATGCTATATAGTGCGTTAGGGCCGCGTCGTTTGTTAAATTACGAAATGTATTTTGGACTTTAATGATTATGGTTATTTAGGTGAGTCCCTAAATCTGTGGAGGGAATCGGTATTTAGGTTTGGCTAAGGTTATTGATACAAATGTTCTTTAATTTGGACAGTCATTTTTTACCCATCGATATTGTTCAAAATTGTAGTTTTTCCCCAATAACTCTGTATAAAGACGGTCTGTCTCAGCTTTGAATTTTACAGGTAATTTAAATCCTCTTCTCTTCCCATGAATTTTAGTTTCCTCTTTGCATATGAATAATCCGGTAGAAAATAATGAGTATAATAAGTATAGGATGTATGACCATGTTGCAATAATCATATTCATAGATATTCAAATAATTTACAGGATGAACGGTGAAATAAATCAATTTTCCAGAATCAAGATGAAAACCAATTTTTACCTTTGTATATAATTGGTTTTGTTATCCTGTTTAAATATGTTTTTGCTAATAACAAATGAATTATGACAGCGACCTAAGAAGGGGATATTCTTGCAGCAATTCAATAAAATATATTCTACTTTGAAGAGGGTAAATTGTATATTGAGTTAATTTGCAGGATGAGCGAGAAAATGTTGATATCGCTCTGAGGGTTGGATATACGACGTTCTTGCAGTAATTCTATTCAATATGTATTCAATCCATTTGCAGGATGAGCGAGAAAATGTTGGCATCGATCTGACGGTTGGATATACGACGTTCTTGCACTAATTATATTCAATATGTATTCAATCCATTTGCAGGATGTGAGAAAATTGAGAAAATTGCGACAGCGATCGAATGATGGGATATATGGCCTTCTTGCATCAATTCAACTAGATATATATTCAATCAGAGGACTGACTGCCTGAGGATAAATGGAAAGGTATAGAAGAAAACAGGTTGGATGAAAATATGATGAATTCTGGCGTCACGAATGCATGGAGTGGGGGATGTGTCCCCCCTTGTTTGAGATTCAATTTGGACGTTTATGGAACGAACTTCAGGCAAAGCTTTTTCGCAGTTACGTGTATGTCCAACATTTTTTGTTGCTCCTACAATCTACTTCCATGCAGTCTTATTTACTTTTCCTTATGTACTGTTATTTTAAATGATAATGCTTAAAATACATTAAAAATAGTATGTATATGGTTGGAGACAGGGTTGGTTCACCTGTTTCTAAATGAATTGACGAAATGTGTATAAAAAAGAGTAGTAGAGAAAAGATCATGGGAGAAGAAAACACGAAAAACAGAGAACACCGATAAGAAAGATATTGGCGCCTAATTTTTCTCTTCCCTATGAATGTGATCTATAAAGAAAGTGAAAAAAATGGGTCATTCTCAAAATTATTTTGTAAATTTTTTTCAAACAAATTCATTTTATGTTTATTTTTTTTTTCATTCCTTTCCTCTACAAAATGAACAAAAACAAATCAGGCAACTCTGTATGCAATCGACGGAAGTAAGCTTCTAATCAAGAGACTTTGTTTTGACGTTGGTGCAATTGGGAAGAGAATTAATTAAGATTTGTATGTTTTCTTCATTATTTTATCTTTATATCAAGAGTGTAAGCAGCATATTATTTTGTAGCACTGTTCGCGTCCCTTTCGTGCAATTGGTAATATAAGTATACACCATTGATGAAGACCTACTTAGAGCTGCGGATGTGATATTGGTTTCATACTCATTTAGAATTTGTAAAGGGCAAGTTCATCTGATACTGTTTTGACTGGTGAGATTGAACAGGTTCATGTGTAATAGAACTGAATGGGTTTTTCTGTGTGGGCTGTATATCAGCTTTGGATAAATAGAAAGCACCTGGTTAGAAGTTGAAAGTGTGTTTAAACATAAACGATGTTACTTACAATAACCCAAAACAACCTTTTTCATAAACTTAAACAAATATGCGAGGAATAGTAATCTTGTCAAAATGAAAAAAAATAGCATCTGCTTAACCACTTTCAAGAAAATTATCTATAAACAAGAGTAATGAACAATTGGATATTGTCCCACTTGCTGTTTTCAATGTTTGTTAATCAAGATCATAACGGGAATATATGGTTTACTCCATAATTTAATCATTTAACTTTAAATAATTGATAGATATGATAACACATTTAAAAAAAATCCGGTACCAAACCTATACTTTAATCTTAATTCTGCTTTACTAATGTCTGTAAACTCTTACACATGTTGATTAAAAACCTTCCGTTTTGTTTAAATAACAACCACTCAAATGTTGGTTTAAAAAGGGGACATTCTGTAAAGAACTATTTACATTAAGCAACAGCTGGAAGGATACTTAATTTTTTTTTTCATTTCATAATGTGATCTTGCTTGAAATCGAAGAGATTATAATAGTCAAATATTTCCTTTACATAGCTGATATCATTATGTTATCATTATTTTTATTTCTTTCATACGCCTATCTACAGAATGAGATCAAAATTTCTTAAAATTAATCATTTGCTTGTATTCACATATTATATATATGTTAAAAAAGAAGTTTTTAATAATCGTTGAAGAATGCTTACTTAAGAATATTTTTAGATATGCATTTATTCCAAATCACCTATCATGTACTTTGGGAATCTTGGTCATATCAAAAGTGCATTTCTTATTCAAAATATGAAAATTATGTGAATGAAGTTGCCATGGTAACTAATGGTAAAGGAAACTCAATTCTCCGTTGCATATTAGACTCTTGAAATAGCTAATATAGAGTTTGGATGGGTCCCTTGAATAAGCGGTTTACAGAGCCACTGTATACTCGAATAGATTCACTGATCAAACAAAAAAATGGTATGGTGGACACAATATTCTGAAGTGGGTTTCTCATAGAGTATACTCCAATCTAACATTTGAAAAGGTCAATATTGTTGTGAGGTACTCATCCAATAGTTAATCATATTTAAACAACAACGAAAGCTAAAGGCAGACTCACACCTTCACGTTTTAGTCCGCGTCGGCAAAGCGATGTTTTACATTTAAAAACGCTCCAAGGACGCACAAAGACGGAGGTACACGGTGGACTGACGTTCGGCGTACTCTCCTTGAGCACAAGGTAAACGTCAGTCCACCATCTGATCGGCGTATACCATGCGTACGGGGAGCGTATTTGATTTTTAAAAACGCTAAGCCGACGCAGACTAAAACGCAAATGTGTGACTCGGCTTTAACCAAGTGATATACGTTAAAGAATATGCCAGTTGATAACATTCGTTTGCAACATGAAATGGTTGCGCATGTAATTGAAAATGAAATATATTCCAAGCATATGTTTGTCGAAGTCAGCTGTCGAACTTTTAAAAAGATTTGTTCAGCAAAGGCTCTGACATTATCTTTGTATTGGAATGCATTATCGAATGACTATCGACAGCTGTCAGTGATGTAGCCTGCGTTCAAATTGGATCTGCAACATTAACGTATTTTCGTCTGGGGGACATGAATTGGGGCTCGCTCAGTTCCCAAAGGGATTTTCATTGTTGAAAAATTGAATTACATGAGATCAATTTTTTCGTATTAAGGTGAATCCGGGGGGGGGGGGGTAATAATCGTCTGTGATTTATACACGCATGTACATACACTCAGAACTACATGCAAACCTCGATTAGTAATAATTTAAAGATGTTTATGAATCCTAAAATACGATTGCGTCTGCTTCCTATCATTCGCATATTTCTTTTGTTTTCCGGTTTGGGGTGAACAAGAATGTATTTCATGTTATTCCAATTTGGATCAATGCTGCAAAGTTAGCATTTGAATATCAATCGTTACATTTGTCGTGTTCATCATTTTCTTTTAATCTTACACAAGCAATTCAATTCAATGTTAACATGTAACTTAATATTTAGGATGTACACATAGTACACAAGTTAAGATGTACATACAGAATATTGGGTCGTCCTCATCATCACCACCACGTATAAACATATGAAGTTTGATAGTGCAATATCTTTATTTTTGCGTGCATGTTCTTGTCTATGTGCATGTGTGTGAATATGTGTGTGTTTGTGTGTGGGACTGCCTTACTTTCATTTTGTAGTAAATCTTTCACAAAATCATTTAATGTTTCACCACTCGATATCGGTATTTCAGATTATTGCGAAGTTGTTTTACTTAATAGTAAGTTGTAAAGTGAATAATTTTCTTGAGTAAAGAAAATGCAAAATACATGTAGCTTTGTAATAGAGTAACAAATAATAAGAAATCTTCTGCTTAGCCTTTTAATGTTAACTTTTGATATTCTTAATACTCACTTTTGCGGTTTCGAATCGCGTATAATTATGTTTATATGTCTACTTTGATTTTTTATCTATTGAATCAATGTTTATTCTGATATGCTATTGAAATATTTCGTCAGCTATCAAGCATCAGTGAATAATATATGAATATTTTACATCTACTTTCTACCAAGTCCCGTTAGTTTTTGCTCTCTGTAAAGAAAATTATCTTATTTCTTCATCGCCAATTGTTTGAACTTTTAGGTAAAATCTATTCTAACAACCACTAAATCACGATAGCTCACCAATTATATTTTTGTTCATATATATGCATAGAGGATTTTTGTCCTATGTATTGAGAGTATATTTAGTTTTATATTTTTGTACATTTATATTTTTATATAAAAACATTATAAATGCAAATATAAATATTACCTTATTTACAATGGATAGGAAAAAATAATGAATCTAAGCTCGAAAGTGACCTGTAGTAAACCTAGATAAACTGCAATAATGTTCATACATAGAGCGTATTATAAACATGACCAATTGCAAAAAAAAACCTCACTGAAAATACTATACGTAAATTGAGAAAATGGTTTTGGGTATACATGTTTAGGGGGGCATTTAAAGGGTTCACTTTCCATACTGTATATTAGATTATCATATATGTTTTACAACTGTTTCAAATGGAAACTATACTTCTACCTATTACAAGCGCTGACGAAAGGATTTTTTTCTTCTAACCTGCAATGAATAAATCTGAACAATGTATTGGATGTTGAAGCATTTAAACAATTTTGTATCCAGGTAGTAAATTTGCTACTGCATGTTTTTTTTAATGTTGCATTGTACACGTGTATTGGCTTGTCAACATGGCTGGAAATTTGCTGCTCTCTGCTCTTTTATGTGACGTTTCTTTAGACTTATTTTTAGGTATAAATTTTATTGTATACTTTCTAACTTCTTGGTCAATCATTATTTTTATTCTTCTGTCATTTCAAATATATATTTGTTTGTAAAGCGCATAAAGAATTTCCCTAATTATTATGCGCTATATAAATTGCTATTATTATTATTATTATTATATTAGATGGCAGCTCTTATAATTAAGTAATACGACGCATAGAGCAATTTTACAGAGTTATTCGAAATCATGTATAACAAAAATCATGTTATGTAATGAAATACTTAAGTTCCAACTGCTTCGATTTCTTAAGACTTATTTGGGAAGTCTATGAAGAAAGTATTATTGACGAACAAGGCACAGTTTTGACTTTTTTTAAAGAATACTCTCTAAATTCCTGGGTTAAAAGTCAATCTAATAGATTGTAGTCAGGGACGAACCTAAAATTGGATTGAAAATCGCGTAATAAAGCTTTGTCTTAGATTTAGAATTCTAATCTAATTCAATTGATCACTGACTATAATCTAGATTGACTTTTAAATAAAAGGAGCTTAGACAATACGGCAAATTTAAACATTTGCATGTTCGATTTTAATTACGACGTGAAAATGTTAATTTGGCAATTGATATTCATGATTGTATCTCTGTTTAATAACTTGATTTGTTTCTGTAAAGCATTGGCAATGGTTTGAATGATTTACATAAATGAATTTCATGTGTTATTGGGACATGTTATGTTTTCTGATCTACAGAGAGCGTACGGAACTGCATTACTGAACTATCTGGCATGGACTTTATGTAAACAGTCCCACATATTGCATTTCGTGAAAGCGTAATTTTGGGAAGAACCAACATTTAACGAGACATTCGATTTGCGCCGAACGCACAGAAGGTACTAGTGGCAAGTTTCACAATTATGCATAACGTATCAAAAAGAAAACCAACGCCTTTGTTAGACGTCCGTTTCTATGCTTAACATTTTTAGATTATTATTTCTTATACAATTTCCTTGGACATTATTAGGTCTGGAATTGCCGTTGTGATTTGACTTTCTACTAGAGGTGGACTCTAACAGCCCCTCTTCCATCTCCACAAAATCATGCTGATCCAACTCGCTATTACCTTCACTTTTATCGTCGATTGAGGGCGCCTGTTGGAACGGGCAGCTGGATACATGTGAGTAGTTCGAGGAGTCCTCGCTGTCTGCCTCCCTATGGTAGAAATAATTGAAATTGGACACGATTACAGGCACGGGTAAGGCGATTGTTAATACGCCCGTGATTGCGCACAGCGATCCTACGATTTTAGCACCCGTACTCTTCGGTTTCATATCCCCGTAGCCTACCGTGGTCATTGTCACCACCGCCCACCAGAACGCGTCGGGGATACTCTTAAAGATCGGCTCGCCGTTCTCATCGGAACTATCCGCATCGGCGAAATACACGGCGCTAGAGTATAACACAACGCCGATACATAGGAAGAATATGAGAAGGCCCAGCTCCCGCATGCTAGCCTTTAAAGTTCGACCCAAGATTTGCAAGCCCCGAGAGTGTCTCGATAACTTGAATATTCTGAAGACGCGTACAAGTCGGATAACACGAAGGATGGCTAAGGACATAGCCTGGCTGTTGGTGTCAGTGGAGGACTGTGCGATCATGGTACCCACTTGTATGAAATATGGAAGTACTGCTATAATGTCAATGATATTCATTACGTTTTTTGCAAAGGCCAATTTGCTCGGGCTCGATAGGAAGCGAACCAAGATCTCGAAAGTGAACCAAACAATGCAGCAGGTCTCGATAACAAAGAACGGGTGGCGAAAGTATGCCGCCAGTTCTGCACTTTTAACGGCGGCATCTGCTTCCTCCATGGATAACGTTCTATTGCCTGACTGTGTGGGTGTGGGCACCGTAGTCGCCAGTGTCTCCCCACATGACGTTACCCCTGACCCACTCTCGGTCATCTTACGGGCGTCTTTGAACTCGGGCATTGTTTCCATACAGAAGATTACGATGGATATAAGGATTACAGTTACAGATATTACCGCTACTACACGTGCCATTCTAGAAGACTCGGGATATTCAAATAGAAGCCACATTTTCTTTTGAAAAGGATTCGTAGGCAATACTTTTTCCTCATCTTGAATGAACCCCTCGTCCTCGCGGTACTTTGTCATCGCTTCATCGCCAAGTTCGTAGAATTTTATTTCCTCTGTGAAGACATCTATCGGTACGTTGACGGGTCTCCGCAACCGCCCTCCGCTCTGATAGTAGTACAAAATGGCGTCGAAACTTGGTCGGTTGCGGTCGAAGAAGTACTCATTCCGTATAGGGTCAAAGTACCGGATTCTTCTCTCTGGGTTACCCAGTAATGTGTTCGGGAACTGGTTCAGAGTTTTGAGGTGCGTTTCGTAGTGTAGTCCACTGACGTTGATGACAACTCTTTCCCATCCTGGATCCTCACTTGCCATGTCATCCTCGCTATCGCTGTTGTCACCGCCCTGCTCTAGGAGGCGTGGTAGCGACCGACAGTTGCTCATTGCACCCCCGATGGTGCCTCCGGGCGGAGTGTGTGACATGGACCTGCCGTAGTGCCTTGGGGTGGAGGCGTACGGGTTTCCCGACGCAGCCTCCAGCCCTGCCATTGCCGCTTCCATCCTTGGACTTGCCGTTGAGGGCGCCAAGGTTTTGGGTTTATTGGATCGCCCCCACGATCTATTCTGTCTGTTTTTCGAGCGAGACCAGGCAGGGTTTAACCCCCAGCGCTCGATTAAATCTATTTTATTGAAAATGGTGGCGGTTGGTCTGTACCGATTAAGAAAGAAAAATACAAGCGCATTTGAATAAAATGGCAGTTCTTTATAAAGCGCAGTGTGCAATATAAAGGGGGAAGGGGTAAGGGGGATGTGTTGGATTTGCTTGCGACGGCCTCCAGTAGCCGCGTTTTGTTGAGGTCAACTACAGGAAAGACAAATGTGTATCTCTAAATAGAGATTAAGGCTCAATCAAAAAATAAAACACTGTTAATTCCGTGCACAAATTACATCATTATTACTTTGAAACAACCAAGGTTTCAATTTGTTTTCGTTTACTTACTTTTCGAACCAGCTGTGTGATGGTTAACTAACTGTGGCTCTAGATTGGGGCTGGATCGTGGGAAAGTTAGATTTTTACTTACCATAAAAACACCAAATGACAAACACCCCTACTAGATTCTTCTCCTGGCTCAGTATTACATTTATCCCAAAAGAGCAAATATAAAACATTGACAACCAAACACAACAAAATGTAATTAACACGATATTAGCAAATGATCCAGATTTCCAAGCGATTAAAAGCGATTTCTTGCGGATTTTTCTGAAATTCTAATTTCCGGAAGTTGCATGATAGGAAGAATTAGATGTTGTTCACTCTCATTCATCAATCCCCATCACTATTTTCCATTGCATTTGCCTTCTCGGGTTATATACGTCTCATGTAGCAGCACTGAGTAAATATCGCCTTGATATAAACGTTCGTGTACGAATCCAAATGTATCCTTGTTATTTTCCTCGCAAGTGTCTGGATATAAAGCGATTAGAGTCTTGGAAAAGATTCAAATGTTGCTACCGATTAGGGCTTCGACCCCTCCCCCTGTCAATGACGAGATAAGAACACTCCATGTTTCATTGTTTGAGCCGCAAGCGAGTTGTTATTCAGAGGTCTGGCAGCCATGCAGGGCTTGGCCGTTATGCGGTACTATGTTCAGATCTAACGTAGCTTCGATACATCCATTCAAACCGCACACCACACCACACAATAATGGCGGCAGCGAGTTTAAAATAGTCGAGGTAGCATGAACTCGTATATCGCCAGCAGCGCTCGGGCTGGCTTGCTGCTTGGCTATTCTCCTCCGTAAACGTGAATGGTTAGGCGCTGACTTCCAGTGTATTTGCTACGGGCCGCTAAATGAAGAAACAGCGACGGCAACTTGGCGCAATTTTAGTCGATGAACATAATATATGCTAAACCCGTAGCGTTGTCTACATGGCCATGTACACGCGGGCGCGGTATTCGCGCTAACAGCTGACTGTGTGTAAGTTACACATCGCTATGTCTCATGGACTCGCATCATTTGTGTGTTCTATTTGGAGAAAGGTTTTGGGATGACAATAAGCACGTATGCATTCCGGATGAGATGTTTCAAACTTGTACATTACCCGTCCTCCCTTTCCCCGCCGAACGAAAGGGTTAATTGCGTTATGCTTTTCTCACAGGGCGACGGGAAAAGACACGATGACGAACTAGGGGGGGGAAATCCATGATTTTTTAGTCTTCATTCTTCAATCGTGCCATCCATAGATTGGGCTTATGATAGGGCAGAAATAGTGGCGCCTCTTTAGGAGGCTTTTCGCGAGGTTGGAGTTTGCGCAAGGTTTAATATACCAATTGCCACGCGGGGTGCATTGGCATACGGTTTCTAATGAATTAATACTTGTCATAGTGGTATAATAAGGCCTCTAAATATACGCTTGCCTGGAGCTATGATTTGAATATTTTAACAACTCTTCAATACACAGTCGGGTTGAGATTGGGTTTTTTTAGGAATAGACTCAGCTGAATAGAAAGAGGAGGAGTAATATATGGCAACTTTACAATAATTATTGGCAAATATACTTGTCATGATACCTATCAATTTTAAAAAAAGGAAAATCGACACGATTTGGATAATGAATACACCCATCCACCGCCCCCTCAAACACACACAGAAACACAGACATATCAGAAACAATATGATATTGCACTGTATATATTATTTGATCATCGATCTCTTTGTATCACACAAGCAATTATAATAGTATGATGATAATAATGATAACAATAATAATAGCAATGCATAAACTCTCACCCACCACTCCCTAACACACACACACACATACATACCCACACTCACAGGGGAATACAATATAATATTGCACACTATTGTATATAACATCATCGATTTCCTCGTCACACACAAACAATAATGATAACAATATCAATATCAATAATAATAATGATAATAATTGATCTGTCATAACTGTGGAAGACTCTCGAATGCAGTAATTATAATATAATGAATAATGATCATAACGCAATCATAGCACAAAACTGAAATTGATGATAATGAAGTATTAAACAATCATGATAATCTTAATAGTGATTTATAAAAACAGTCATAGTACTCATAATCATAAGCCCTGAAATAATATATCTGTCCCATATTCTTTCCAGCTTTTTAAGGGCTAACTATACAAGCACTTTCGGAATCTGATCTGTCTCTCTCTATCTTGCTCTCTATCTCGTTCCTTCTCTTTCTCTCTCTCTCTCTCTCTCTCTATCTCTCTTTCATCCATCCCTTCTCTTTCTCTCTTTTTATCCATCTCCTCTTTTTCCCTCTTTCTCTCCACCATTCCTCCGTTTATTTTATGGCACAGATTTTATTTGATATTAAAGACGTAATACTTATTATTTGTATATACATGTATATGTTTTTACATAGGTTACTGTTTCTTATAATTTGTTGTCATGTAGTAAATGCAGTTTTGTAATCACGATTTCATTCTCTTAAGAGGAATCTATTGTAAATTTTATAGCGGACATTTCGTAACATTCTTACACTAACTATTATATTTCGTCGATCTTTTTCAGAAATTACTTAGAAGGCATAATCGAATCGATAGTCCATGTTTTCAAACATAATGAATTCTGTTTGATAGAGAGAAAAACAGAAAAGGGGCGATATATATATGCATGGGATTTGGGGTATGGAGGGGCCACAAAAGATGGATATGACCGTAAGCAAAAAAAAAACACACACCAAAAAAATGCTCATAACATGATTATGAAAGAGTTTTCGAAAGATGCTTGAGTATCGTTTTAAGCCGTTGCTTCCTTGCACGGTATAGGCCTATATGTTATTATGAATATATAAAGTATATATTATGGGGGTGTTATGTGTGTTTGGACGTATGTGTGTATGTGTGTGTGTATATGTGTGTATGCGTGTGTGCGTGTCTCTGTTTGCCCTTGTTATGTATATGTGTGTGTGTGTGCACGTGTACGATATGCGTGTGTGTGTGTTCATATATGCCTGTCAGTGATTACGGAAGTGGGTTTGTGTGTGTGTGGGTGTGTGTCCATTTCATTTGTCTATCATTGAATGTTTGGGCAATCTATCATACACAAAACATGTGGTTATAGTAATAAGGTCTAACTTTGTGGGTTAGCAGAAGAGACAAATGATTTGCACAACGTAAGCAACTTCCATTGAAACATTAGACATGAGAGGCAATTTTCCTTCCCTGTCATGCTCTGAAGCAAATTCGAAAAGATATCTCACCTGTTCAGTGAATTAACTAGGAAATTGTGTTTTTTTTTTTTTTTTTTTTTGGTGAGCTCTATTTTTATTTAAGTTCTAAAGCTCTATTGAACATGTTGAAGAAATATCTTCTCTTTCGGTACGCTTCGTAGATTCCTCACCTGCACGTGCACTCGCACGCACACATTCTCACCATTTTCCCCAATTATTTATACCTTAAAGTGGTTTCTACATCTTTTTTTCTTGTAAGTTTATCTTAATGGTGACTATATCACTATAGTTCATGTAGTTTTCGTTTAGGCTTTTATCATTTCAAGCTGCTATTAGCTTACGATAGTTGGCCCTGCATTTATAATATTTGTGTATATTATTCTAAGCTATTGTGAAAGCTGAATGAAAACATTTCCTTTGTTCTATTGCGTTGTATTTTCTGCCCACCAATATGATGCACCTTGTTGCGTTAACTTTTACTCAAATTGGGGCCGAATGGGGCACATCACTAAAATTGACATAATCATCATCAACATCATCATCAACAACACCAATATTGCCACCATCACCCTCATGACGATCCTCATGAACAAAATCACTATCATCATCATCACCATCATCATCGATACCATCACCATCATCATCATCATGATCATCTTTATCATCGTCATCGGCATCATCACGCCAATCATTACCATCATCTTCATAAACATCATCAACATCATCATTATCATCACTGCCATCAACATCCTATTCATCATCATCACATTCATCGTCACAACCATTATCATAGTCCTAATCTACATCAGCATCGTCATTACCATCATCATCGATACCATCACCATCATCATTATCATCATCATCATCATCATCACATCACCATCATCATCATGTTCTTCCTCCTCCTTCTCCTTCTCCTTCTCCTCCTCCTCCTCCTCATCATTCATCATCATTAATTTATATTCGTAGAAATTTGCATACGAATTTTTCAAAAATGTAATCGTCATTTTGTATCTAAACGCTCTATGTGTAAAGACACTATCTCAACTATATCAACTATGAACAAAAAGTAAACAACTTCCTTCTCTTTTCTACCACATATAAATCTCTCAAAACCCTCTCTCGTTTATGACATTAGCTCACTCGCGTTAGGTCGCCGGCGAGATAGCACAATATATGCAATGTAATATTCGCTTTTATTACTTTATTGATATTATCTATTGGCGTGCGGAGTTGTTACGTCTTGCTGGTAAATTACATCGCAGTGTATGCACATGACCTTGGACATCCTAAGCCCATCAAATACATGGTGTAACAAAAAAGTAGGATAAATGCACAAACACAGGGGTTAATTTACACACCAGCCGGGATCTCGACATCACAAAGGTGTTGAATTAACACCCGTTTAGAATAAATTCAATTTATTAAAATTAATATTCACACCGACTGGTGCCGTTTGGAAATTCAACTGTTCACCAAAAAATGTTTAAATTATCATAATTTTTTCAGGCGTTTGTTATTTATCACATCTTTCAATTGGAATCACATATAGATCATGGATTGTGTAAAGTTTTACACGATTCTTTTTCCAGTGTGGCTGCTGTATTCAGTCTTCTTTTTACTGCATGAAGAGCAATTTTAAATAAATGGTGTTGAACCAGCTCATGATACATAAAAACGAATTCAAAGTGAACCAATGGAACGGACACACAAATGAACGTGCAAGGATTGTAAAAGGCTAGCACGGAGACCAATTGTTGTTGTTTGAAACTTTCTGGTGTAGTGTCGTTTTTTTTTTGTTTTTTTTTTTCTTTTTTGCAGTGTACATAAATTCAACCCCATTGACATTGATGATAATGAAAGAGCGTTTCGTTGATCCAGTGGAACGGACACACAAAGGAACGGAGACCAAGTCGGACGTACGGAGCCAAAGTTGATCATGACCGATTTGTATTTTGCTTGTAGTTGATATTGAAATTAAATGGTTTCCAAACTGATGTTATTTCTACAATTTTCTGGTGTGGTCCTATATAGCTTCTGGTTGTTGTTGAATTTCAACACCAGTGTTTTTCAGTGGCAGATCTACGTGGAGGGGGGGGGGTTTAGGGGGG
>BQKZ01000437.1:4241-14920 GCA_036244855.1 Temnopleurus reevesii | reverse complement strand
TGTACAACATGTTCATGATATCATGTTTCTTTTTAAGTAGATTTGAAGACAAAATTTGGCGATAAAAATATTCGCTTTTACCAAAACTATACTTGGGCTTTAACTGCCTCCGAACAAAGAGTCATGTTGAATCGTGTTGCTTCCGGGGCCCTATGTGACCGGCGCTTGAAGATAGGTGCACAGGCAGGTGCTATTAGAACACGGAGTCATAACCTGGTCTAAAAGCATCAGTATCATGTTTCTCTTTATATGAGAAAGTATCCGGTTTAGCTGTTTGCTGATTCACATTTTGGTTTCAATTCTCATGTATTCCAGGGCCCCGTAACATAAAGGTTTTCGATTAATCGCTTATTTGATTTTGCGATCAATTGCAAACTTTATTACATGATTTGCCATAAACTTATCGCTATTACATTAGCATTTAATTGCAAACCTTTATGTTACGGGGCCCAGAACAGTTGGGCATCTCTGACCCTGTTACATGTTTTTTTTTGTTCAAAACATTCTGTGTTATTTGGCCGATAGTTGCTACTGAAAATTCTTGATGTATAAACAAATGAAAAAAAAAATCTATATATTATTGGAATATGTTTCACCTTGTAATATTAAATATTTGTGCTTTGGTTATGGTTTTGTTCTGTGTCATTTTTCAAAGAATTCATATTTTATTTTTTTCTGATGGTTCAATCATTCCAAAGTATATTCAATTGTGACGAAAAAGAATAATTTAGATTGAATTTCGCCAAGTGGATAATCTAGAACGGCGGGCAACTCTTGGTTTTTAGTTTCCTGAATATTATGCAGCTTATGTTCAAGGCGCAGCCACATTAAAGCCTGGAAGCAACATGATTTAACATGACTCTTTGTTCAGAGGCAGTTAACTGTGAACTGAACAAAGAGTCGTATTCAATCACGTTGCTTCCAGGCTTCTATATGACTGGGGTCTTCGGAAAGGAATGGACCCTTTTTCACATAGAGACATTGAGAAAACTTGTTTTGATATTGAACCATCAGAAAAACAAGCTCTTGACTGCTAAGTATGTTGTATCGCCATTTGTCTGTTCTGACAAAGTTTTTGCAATAAAAGATGAATATAATATACTCCGATTGTTATTGTCTATTTTTGTTTAAATGTGTCCATTCAATGTTTCTGTTTAAAATTTTTCAAGCCAAATTAAGCACTCGGTGGAAATTTGAGTTGTCTCATCCTTCATTTCATCAGCTTTGCATTCAAATTGATGAATGGATGACCAAATTCTTAAAGAGTTATGTTAACTCTTTACTCCCATAGTTTGTATTCATGTAGCATTCAATGCAGTTTTACTTTATTCCTAGTATTCATATGCGAAGTACATGTCTGGGATGTAATATTCAACCCTAAAAAAAACTGAGCTGACCCTATCTATAGGATTTTGAGGAAGTCAACCTTGCCTAGGTCGCCCTCGCACAAGTCAAATAATCAAGTAAGTCGAAGCTCTTTTCATGTCCTTTTCTCTCTCTATTCAACTGTTATACTCCTCCTTAGCGAGCGGGCCATAGCGGCGCGATAAAATACAATATATTTTACGACAAGCCGCTGTGAGCGGCATTCTAACGTCACTGTAAACAAACAATGATATACAGGGATCCACCAATGAAGCTTGCATATACCGTACGCTAATCTGCATGACTTATGACCTTGTTTTCAGCCGGTGAGAGTGGCTCTCCATCTGAACACAAAGTAAAAACTGTCAATGCTTTTCCTATGTATTCTATATATTCCCCTATTTCCTGCATTTTACTGTGTAAAAATATAGGAAAATTTGGAAACTGAAATTTTGTAGCGAAAGAGGTCAAGCTAGCATTTCCAAAGTCCCAACCTATTCAACTTCAGCATGGTCGACTATACTTCTCGACCATGCACTTGTGATGAAAGCTTTGAATTCATAGAGGTACACATTATGTATATTCCAGAATGGTTGGCATCTCTGCTAGACCCCTCGAGGAGCAAACATTTAAGGTACAGGTACCTCTGTCTTGATACATATAGGTAACTCTGCTGGGACCACACAAATCTGTTTGACTCATGAGAATTTCAACTTAGAAGAGGTTAATAACACTGGTTTTGTATGATTTATTCCAGAAAATCACATTGACTGAGGCAATTATTCGACTGGGACAAGTACGACTTAGGCAGAGTTGACTATATCTGTTCCGACCACAAAAATCTGTTCGATTGGAAGATATTGGAATAAGTAGTGAATGGTACATGTCTTCTATGATTTGTTAACAGAAATCCTATAGACTTCGGTAATTACATTTAAGGGGGGATCCCATAGTATCATTAGTGAATATTAAAAGCTCTATTTCTTTGTTGTGTTACATCTTTATGTCAATTAGATTTTGTTTTCTACTTATGAATAGAAGAAATGATATTTTGATATAAAAAAATTGACAGATGACCCGCCTAATTAGCATATAAATGAATAAGTAGAATATTCATTGGGGTAGTCCTCAAGCAAAATGTAATCATTAAAATCCTCTTGAAATGTGCATGCATAGTTTTTAACCCCTTACAATAAATTTGAGTGAAGTTGTTTGTAAATTAATTAATTGTATTATATGTTCTTAATCAATTTAATAATTTTCAGCTATGGGATTAAGCTAATTATATATTCATGGCATTTAATTGACACTTTTATTCATCAATTTTAAAAAGTAATCCATTCAATTTTTAGAATGCATCTCTAGATACCTGTGTAAGAAATTTTGTTAGCATTTTTAATTGCAATATGAAATTATTAATACACATATAACCCCAATATTTTCCATAACAGATCTGCTAACCTTTTTTTTTTTTACTTTTTACTCATATTACATTTGATAAGGGTTTCTAAATCCTATTCACCTAAGTAATTAATTCAGTACACAACAATATCAATGTACCCCCACCTGTCTCCATAGAGATCTTTTCATTGTTCACTGCCATCAACTCGTTATGACTGTTACTCACAAAGGATCTCCAAATATCTAAGTCAGTCTCACAATTAATTCCGAATCTCAGGGTTTGAGCACCTAATTCAGAATAAAATACCACCACCTGCAATTGTTGGATCAATCTTATTATTCACTTTCATTCATGTGAAGGGTAACATTCATCAGTCAATGTAACAAAGGGTCTCTTACATAATGGTTTGGTGAACAATTGCAATCCAGCTGGTGAACATGGCTTCTTCTGTATTTTAGTTTGATTGTTCAGATGGTAAACAAATAAAATGGAACACATACTCCTCTATCAAGTGCAATATGACTTACAAAGAAACTGTAAATGTTGTCTGCTAGAACACACAATCTTTCACTATGGCTCCCCCCTTAAACCTATCTTTAGTGGCCACCTAAGGGAAACAGAACAGGTGGCCATTGTTGACAGGTGACCTCTATAGACAGGTGGCTACTAAGACAGGTTTGATTGTATTCGACTTGGGCAGAGTTACTGTAGTCCTATAATTCTACACATGACTGCAATACGAGATGAAAAATCACACCACGACAATGCCAATGTGTTGAATACTGTACACATTTTTTTTTATTAGCTTCTGTATTTTTGTCCACATCCCTTTCATAAAATGTACATTTTTTAAATTTTCTTTTCACTTCTTAAGTTAATATTACAAAAAATCTTGACTAGTAATATATCATAACATACACAGAAGCTACATACATGCTTTCCACAAATATATAACCATGACAGGGACACTCATTTACTTTTTTACACAACAGTTAGGCAAAAAAACTTTGAGAATAGGCACAGTACTGCTTAAGGACAAGGCTTTATTTTAGGTGTCAAATTTCACCAAAGATAGGATGAAATTATTCTCATCTTACTCTCATTATCAATGAGCAGTTGTTGGACATGTAGTGGTGTGGTGGTTCCGACTCTCGTGATACAACTAGAGGGTTGTAGGTTCAATTCCGACTCATAGCATTGATTTCTATCAGGAAGAAATCTATCCACATTGTACAACTCACCCCAGGTGAGGTGAATACCAACCAACTGGTCACTTATGCATATTCCTTGAAATGCAAAAGATTCATATTAATACTATTGCTAAAGCCAGGTTAATAATGCTGCATGAGTAGTGTCACTGTTATAGGAACTTCTCATGAAGCGCTAAATAAAAAACATTCATTTTTCTCATTATTAATGAAAATCGAGTTCAGACCTGAAATATCTGATAAATTGTTCAGCATAAATGAGACACGCGCATGAGCAGTTCTAATATACCATTCAGAATTATGACGAAACTGTTGTGTAAAAAAGGAAACTGTGCGACATAGACCCATTCTGTACATACAAGTTGAATGGAAGAACAAATATCAGTGCCATAGAGGGACCAAAAAAAAGAGAGGACAAATTGAATGAAGGTATGACACTCAAAACCAAAGATATCCTGTTTGATTTTGTATGAAGCAGGCTTCAAACCCCGATTCAACTCGAGTCTTAGTTCAGTTCGAGTCCTCTGTAGTACGAGTTATACGTCCCTCTTTGTTAAAGGGGAGGTAAATCGGTTAATTAGGGTTCAACTGGACCAAGAGTCATGTTCAATTGTGTTGAATAGGGGCTTCTGTGTCACCACGGCTTATAACATTTCAGACTTCGCCATTCCGCTTTCCCAATGAAGTACACAAGGGGGTGGTATTGCTCAAAAGTTGCAATTGATCGCAAGTTGCAGTTGATCGGAACGCGCTAATCAACATTATTGTTTCATGCGTGCATTGTTAAATGCGCATACTGTGCGCGAATGAAAATGCGCGTTACAATTTGCAAAGTTGCAGTTGATTTGCAGTTGATTTTGAGCAATACCCCCAAGGACTGTTAAAAGCATTTTGATACATCTAAAAGGGGTTTACACACATTCCATCGGGACAACTGCGATGGATGACAACTCCCCAAAGTATAATTGCCCTGAATAATGACTCCACCTGAGGACGATTCCCCTAAGGATAATTACCCCAGAGGAGAGCTCCCCTTAAAAACAAATCTACCTAACTTCATACTAAAGTGTCATCCTGGGGAATTGTCTCCTGGTAATCTGTCAGTGTCCTGACATAATTCGAGAGCAACTTAGAATTTAAATCACACAAAATGTTTTCTTTTCTTAGCACAGAAATCAATAAATATCTAGCATCTCTTTTGAGTAATCAGTGATTGGGGATGGGATTGTGTAACATCTTGAAAATTACAGGGGCTTTCCCACATAACACAACACTCCATGCAATGGGGGGGCGGGGCAGGCAAGTTTCATCTTAAAAGGAGAATAAATATGAAGATCAAAGAACTTTTGCAAATATCTTTTCATAATTTATCGATAAGCAAGTGACAATGTAAATAATTTGGGTATTAAAACAGGGAGAAGAATTTTTAAACATATATATTCTTTCATGTTGGGTTGACAATAATTTCTCCAAAAACTAACTCAAAAAGACTTTATACTCGACACAAATGAAGGACGATCACATAAAAGATTTATTCCACCAAATAAGGATGTAGCCTAAACTTTCTTAAATAATCTTATCCCATTCGACTTTGCACAATAACTAGAGGGATGTCATTAACACAGTCAAGAAGAGCATTAGAACCACTGCCCGATTCCTTCTGTCGATAATTAATCTAAACATAAACAAACCTTTATGGGACATTCAAATGAAAATCATAAAAAAATCAACAGGAAGATAAAGAGAAGGACCCCATTTCAATTCATTAAATTGGTATAATGGAAACCACTTGAACATGTTCTTAGAATGGTGCACAGGGTCGCAAAAGCACCCTCAGGTGGCCTTCCAAATTAATTCAGAAATCTACCTCATAAGGCAGTTTTTCACAATTGACCCATTTCGCAATAATAAAACCACTAATAATGCTTATCATGAACTGATTTTTCATAGTCTTCACCGCAGAGAAAGTAGTGCGATATATCATACTTTCCAGTGAAAACCACTTTACCCTTGTGAAGGATACCGCTTTGTGATTGCGCTGATGCGAACACATATCAGGCAGTCCTAACATGTGGTGTTGCGAACTGGTTCAATGAAACCCCTTTTGAAATCTTAATGAGAATGAGGTCGTAGATAAAAAGGTGCGAGATGAAATCTATCATACGGAAAGACAACGCTCGAAATATACGTTGCCTACGTATCCGCCTCGCATGGACTTCATGACGTTCTGTTCGAAGAGCCGACGATTTGACCGGAGAACGTCTGCAGCGTCTTTGTTTAGAGGGTCCTCCGGATTGGGCTCCTGGGAAGAGAAAGGGATGGAAAAAGATAGAGGGATTGGAAAATATGGAGGAAAAAGGGATGGAGGCAGATGAAGGGACGGTAAGATACTCAATTATCAAGTACAAATAGCTTATTCAGTATTAAACTGTGAGCAAAAGGGAGAAAGAAACTGGACAACATAAACTTCATTAAATCCCTAGTATGATACGCGCACATATCCTGTTGTATTACATGAAATCTTGTCCAGTCCTCCAATAAGTTTAATCAAATCTTTTCTCAATGTTTTTATGGCATTTCAATTATTATCGAAAATAACCTTCTTTTTTCACTATTTTTTATGATTTCGTCAATCTGAATGCAATCATTTAATAGGTGAGACAGCTTAATTTGCTAATTTTTCAAACACCATAAACTTAAAATGTGACAAGGTCTTTCAAACTTACCAAGAAGAGATATTGTAGACCGTAGATTATTGAGTTTATCGTTAAAACTGGCTTCCAGTCTTCCCTGGATGGGAGAAACATACAAAGAATAAATTAAAAAAAATATATTTGTTACATAAAATAAAACATGATGTATCTCACTCCACTACAATTCCTGAAAGTGAGCCCATAGTGACGTGAAAAGAATCAAAGGTGGTCCCTATCTTGTTTATGTAGTGTACGTATTCAGACGCACACGTTGCCTTCCTCTTGCTTATACATGTATATACACGCTATCACTATGAAATCGAAAGTGCAAAGAAGTTGGACAACATAAACAACTCTTCATTCAAGCCTAATGCCCTGGTCACATAGGATCCCAGAAGCAACCCAATTCAACACACTTTGTTAATTCACAGTTAACTACCTCCGAACAAAGAGTGGTGTTGAATCATGTTGATTTCGGGGCCCTATATTACCGGGGCTTAATAGCAGTAGCAAACAAAGGAATTTACCTTCCCCTTTTTTTCCAGAAATACACATGTATGTATACACCAGTAGCGCAACTGCTTGCTGAATAGCAATGAAGCTTATTTATTTGTCTGCTCTTAGAACCATTATGAAATCTTGAAGAAGAGTGGAGGCGCCATAGTGTAGTGGTTCTGACTCTCGCCTTTCAACCAGAGGGTCGTAGGTTTGAATCCCTCCTATGGCGTCAATTTCCTTCAGCAAGAAATTCATCCACATTGTGCTGCACTCGACCCAGGTGAGGTAAATGGGGATGGCAGGAAGAAATTCTGTGTAATGCGGAGCGCCGTAATGGCTGCCAGCTAGAGCCGGGTAATAGTGAGTGTAAAACTTTCAGCGCCATGAGCACCGATATGGTGGACTTGTGCGCTATACAAGTAGCTTCCATTATTATTTTTATTAAGACATTGTTACTTTTGTCCAATTTCCTTCAGATTCAATTTAACATTGGTTGCCTTCTCCTTACCTAAGTATATTGAGACACACATTGCCTTCTAAGTCGATGTTTGGGTGGTACACCATCGTCTCACATTTGACCTTTGGTGCTTCATGAGGGTAGCCTTGTAATACCTTACAAAAAAAGAAAAACAGTTCAATAAGCATTCATTCTCAAAGAGGTAACACAAATATTTGACACATATTTACGTACATGCCGTTTTACTATTATCAACACTACTTGCCAAGAAACGTTGTCATGTCGAATTCCTTAAAAACCAAAGGGAAATAACTGAACTACAAAATTTTGAATCCAGTTTGCATGCACGTCTTCTTGCTAGCAGACTTTTGGGCTGTCAAGAACAACCTTTTGTATACAGATTAGATATAATTTGTATTTTTAGTTAATTAGTAATACTATTCAGAAAGAAACATAGCTAGAAATGAACGCTTTCAAAATGTACTGTATCAGGTAACATTTTGTATGGTCTTATTTTCAATAATCTTGCAACCATTCAGCGAAGTTGCTAAAATTCATATGAAATACGATATTGCATTTTACAGTACTTAAATGGCAATTTCACGAAAGCTTTACATGTACCTTAAGTCCCAAACCTCGATTCACTTCCCCAACTCCAAAAGATCGATCTCTAGATTCTAGGGTATTGTGAGATATTGTTTAATATCTCCTGTTGTCGGTGGCGAGTGTTGAAGAATCCCTATGAAATATTGTCTGTTCCAAGCGGAAAGGCATTATCACTGTACATAGTTAGTAGCGACAGTACTCTTCTGGCATTATACTGTATATTATGAACAGTGACTTAATAAATGCGTAAAAACTAGAATTACATCAGCTCAACTTTTACTCACCTTAAAACTGAAAACAAATCTGCCATTTCTGTAGAAGCCCTGCACAGAAAAAGAGGGATATGAGAGAAAAATTGGTTATGGCTCAATCAAAGATATTCTCAAATTTATAATATGATCATGGCCGGGTATACGTCGAAATGCTGATAGTGATAGTCCAAATGGTTGGGTTGGTGGTGGTGGTAAAGGTGGTCTTGGTAGTGGTGATTGTGGTATTGGTAGTGGTGGTAGTGATGATGGTGTTGTTGGTGGTGGTAGTGATGGTAGTGGTGGCAGTGTTGCCTGTGGTGGTGGTGATGCTGGAAATGTGAGTATTGGTGGTAGTGGTGATAGTGGTGGTGATGGTGGTGGTTGTGGTGGTGGTGAGAATGATGGTGATGATAATGATGATGATGATGGTGATGGTAATGATAATAATGATGGTGATGACGATGATGGTGATGGTGATGGTGATGGTGATGGTGATGGTGGTGATGGTGGTGATGGTGATGATGATGATGATGGTGGTGACGGTAATGATGATAATGATGATGATGATGATAATATTGATGGTGATGTTAATTTCTGTAATTGTATGTAGATGCACTCAAGAGTTGCTATTTAACAGTTTCAGGTATCTAACACAGTAACAGATAAGGAAAATTCAGGGCTTACCTCGTCTGGCGAGATGATCAATTTGAAATTGAGAAAGTCATCTGGGTCCGGGAAGTCGATCTGGCATGTTTTGGGGAGATTTAAGTCGTTGAGATCTACACGCAAATGAAAAAAAAAAACAGTTTTATAGCATTTGCAACATAAATCATCATGCCTGACATTTGTGACGTGCTCTACCAAAATGCGTTATGACTTGGTTGAATCAATTAATTGCTGATTTTTGCATAAAACAAGCTTCTGGCTATAAATCACTCAGATCTCGATGAACCTGATAATTGTCCCTTCTCGTATTCTCAACTAATGTGTATAAAAAATGTCATAATCAAAATTAATTCCCTATGGAATTCATTGTTCTAATAATACGAATCTCCTTCGTGGTCCTTCCTTTTTTTCAACCTTTTGCTTTTGTTGTTTCATTCTCCATTGACTTTGTACACAAAATCTGCTTTTGAGCAAAGTGGGGGTTGAAAAAATTTGTTTAAATGGGCATAACATAAAAATCATACGCCCAGGCGAAGCAAATTTGGTCTCGAAAGTTGCGTGTTAAAAGTTTAAAAATCATGAAACACCGCAAAACTATTTGCTAAACTTTGTTGAGTTTTCGCACAAAGCGTCTGGCCTCTGACCCTGGGGACAAGATATCCCCCCCCCCCCCCACTTAAAAAAAATGTCCGGGTGCAGCAAATTTGGTTTCAAAATGTTGCGAGATAAAAAGAGTCACAAAACATAGGCACGGCTAGCAACAGAAAATAGTTCTGCATTGGGGGATATTACACAAATGAGGCGTTCAAAATTTTTCATGGCATAATCGGCATTGACTCGTGTTATCTGCCTCCGCCCGTTAGGCGTTAATTGCTGGAGAGTGGAGTGCAGTGGAGATAAAAAAAAAAACAATTGCTTTCAGTTTCAGCCACCCATGTTCAGAAACAAACAAATGATAGAGACAAATGGCACAAAAGTACGCGTAATCTATTTCATTTGTAGTAGTTATTCACATTGGTAGCCTTTACATTACACCATCGACTTGACATTCTGACTCACTCAATCATTCATTCATTCATTTATCATCATCACCTTTCTGTATTCGCAGATACGCAGCTGACGTCCTCTTCTGACCTGCTGGTTTCCCGGCCGCTTCACCTTCCTTTTTCTGCTGTTTTAATGAAAATAATTTAATCATCGTGCATTCCACTAGCACCACCTCGTCGGGGTTGACGTTTCTTCACCAAAAATCACCGATTTTCCTCTTTGTGTCAGTCTGTTATTCATGAAATACTGTGGGTCGTCATCGCAGAAAGTTCTCTTTTCAGTTCCGCCTATTGTGTTATTACATGGGTGCGCGTGTCGCAATGCAATTTGTGTACAAAAATCTTATTGCGATGAAATCTGTTTGTGCGTGGCCCGAGAGATTGAATGTCAAAGGTCACATTAAATTGACGCACTCGCATTACTCGGGACGTGCGTACAACGAAAAATGCTGAGAGGGTGGGGGGGGGGGGGGGGGGGGGTGGCCCC
>BQKZ01000436.1:113876-164574 GCA_036244855.1 Temnopleurus reevesii | reverse complement strand
ACCTAGAGCACAAATAGTAATAACAAAAATAATAGGCATAAGAAAAATATGAATAAGAAGAATAACAATGGTGGCTACTTATAGAACACACCGGTCCTCGTTATTGGTGCCCATGGCCCTGACATTTTAAACTGATGGAGCATATTGCCTACTTTGAACTAAATGTAAATCATGAATGATAAAGTACTTTATTCTAATAATTTTGTATAAAAATGGGTATTTGATTTCTTACAAAATCAGACAGCATTATGATATATGAAATGGATTTCATTATCATTATTATCAATTTTTTGAAAACTAGTATTTGTTGTTTTATTTACTAGATAAAATGACAAAACTAATTCGATTCTATTTTCGGTGTGATAAATGACTACATGATTCTATCCTCTTCTTTGGAGTTTTCTTTACTAATGATTTACATAAAATTTCTCGTTAAAAACTATTTTCTTATTTCCTGCATGAAATGACTGAATTAGTCTGATTTCATTTTCAATGTAACATATTTTGCAATCCTTTAAAATGATGACACAATTCTATCCTTTTCATCTCGGAAATAAATACCATAGCATACCTCTTGGGTTATCAAATGTTTGCCCTTTTCTTCATCTTTCTCTCTTTCTTTCAATCACTCTCATCTTTCCCTCCCCATACTCCTATCACCTACATGTAATCACATCCAAAATGAATCATACAGACCTTCACTTCATGTTTCATTTCATGTCTCATTTGATACAGGTATATGACTGGAACTACCAAGGGAATATATTTGAGAATATCATTCTTTTATGATCTCAATCTACAGTAGATGTTCATATTTTCCTAAATCTCGTCCAACATATGTTGTAAGGAATATACTATGTTTGTGAAAGTTCATCTATATGTTGAGAACCATCGCTAACTTTTTAGTCATAAACTATGTTTTCAATAGTTTTGGCCTATTACTGAAGAGATTCAATGAGTAAGATATATTTTAGTCCTAAGGAAATAATGAAAAAAAAAAACATTCTTCCACAAGTCAGTATTAGAATAATAATTTGTGCCTAGATTCATCAAGAGGTGCCACTAAACAGGCTCTCCTTCGAGAAATTTACAGAATATAAGAAAAATATTCAATGAAATTTTAGGCACAAGTGTGCTTAACCCGGGAAGCTCAGATGAGACATCATTTTTCATGCTTCTTTCACAATTTGAATTTTAATGCTAAACACTTGGAAAGCATATATTTCCTTCAGAAAATTTCACAATAATTATGGATACGCATCTCTAACTGTTCCCCATTATATATCAGAAATTGATTTATATTCGCAATCAATAAATATATTTCCCGAGCCACTGCATGCTTATAATGCAAATGAAGTTTGAAAAAAAAAGACTGTGCAAAATCAAATTTGACCCATGCCCCAAGTCAAATTCCAATTATATTGGAAATGTTGTAAAAGAACAAAGACATGACCAAATTCCCTCCCACGCCAATTCTGCTGTATCAAAATAAAAGGAATGTTGTATGGGATAGATATCAAAGAATAAAGAGAGATTGAAAACATTTGAAATGAAGAGAAATAGAACAGGGTCTCCATCAGAACTCAAAACAACATACTACTGTATAAATTAAAATTTTTGTAGTGGTTTTGTCTTTGCTAATTTCGTGATTTTGGCCTTGCGAAAATTTCCAATCTACACTATACACATTCATTTGTTTAATAATACTGTCGAAAAGATGAGAATAACAACACGCCAATGTGTCAAACTCATCAGAAATCATGAAAATATCTGTGCCCAAAAATATTGGCCGGCTTATACAGTATTAAAATATACAGTCAATTCTGCGTAAGTCGAATAAGTCATAATTAGTCATAAGTCATAATAAGTCAGGAGTATAATTGCTGAAGTCGATATGACATTTTGGAATGAATCATATAGAACCTGTGTGATTTACTTCTTCTAAGTAAATTTCTCTGAATTCAAAAAGATTTTTGTGGTCCTGTGAGATTGGTCTAAAGCCCCAGTCACATAGGACCACGGAAGCAACACGATTCACCCCGACTCCTTGTTAATTCACAGTTAACTGCCTCAGAACAACGAGTCGGGGTGAATCGTGTTGCTTCCGGGGTCCTATGTGACCGGGGCTTTAGGCAGAGTTCAATTACAAAATATTGAACTGGGCTAGATCAATGATTTCGTTCTGATGGAGATGTAGCTCAAGAGTGAATGAAACAAAGGAATAACGTTGGAACTCAGGCCAGATGGGTGAAGAAACCAAAGATTAAAGTAAGACTAGAAAGAAATGAATCAAAAGGATTTTTAAACAACAGAATGAACATTCCATGTGTGTGTATCATACAAGCATAGAAATCATTCCATAAATACATAATGTCGATGTTCACAAGAAAGTTAGCATCAGCAAATATTAAAGAAAGCACTTTTAAAACTATTTTATTTTTATACCAATTTAAGGAGAAGTTGTAAATAATGGAAACAATTAAAAAGAACATCATGGTATACCAAATCATAAATTGATATTATAAATGCCAATACCTAAAAAGTTACATGTAATAAATGAGACAATTTCAAAATGAGAATTGGTAATAAACTTTTTTGAAAAAAACAAATATATCATTTTGCAAATATTAATATTTCAAATATACCTGATAATATAACAATATATCTTATTTGTCTTCAAAAGAAACACCTGCCAATTTTTGTCGAATGATTGCAAAATTTAACTCATGAAAGCAAATGTGCTTCGTACCAATGTCCATTTGGAGCATAAAGTATACAATGAATTGCTTATTTTAGTGCTAAAAATAATTGGTAATGTCAAGAATATATATTGCAGATGTTTGTGATTATGGTGCATTTTCTGCAGTCTGAATCAAATCGATAAATATCATTTGATTTTGAATATTCCTTTTGTAATACTGACAGGTGGAAATGCTTGTAAAATTGTTTGAATATAACACTATTTTGTCAAATGGAAGAGTTTCATTAGGATGGTGAAATAACGAAATTGTTTCAATAAAAATAAGTTCTCTTATCACATCTAAACAATTTGCCTATTACAGTTTTTGGTGTCTAAGTTCTGGCACATTCCAGATTCTCAATTCATAAACAATAAATTAGAAATAACTGATTATGCGGACAGGCATAACCATATCATTGAATGGAAGGGCAAGCGTTCAATGATAAGGCAATGGCTAGACCAGGAGAATTTGGTTACGATTTTGATCAAGAAGACTCAAACGACATGAATCGGGACAAGGGATCTGACAGACTGGGTAGCTGTCGGACATCTCTGTATCAGCGGATCACTATAACAGCAACGCTGAGGAAGCTGTCAAACACTAGACACCGTAACTGTCACAGGTAAATTTCTTGGATGCGATATGAGAACTTTATCAATTTGACTATTTTGCCTTAGTTCCCCAAATGAGCTTTTACTTTGCAATGCCTAAGCTTAAGTGAGTGAAATGTAGAGTAAAATACCTCCAGTTTGTCGTTCTTCTTCACCGACGGTATGATCGGCAGGCCCTGCCCGCCGTGCCCGGTTTGTATCATCTGGGCTGGTAGCCCCGGAATCTCTGGTACTAGCCCCATTGACGATGCCTGGCTAGGGGTTAGTTGTCCTATATTGGGGCTTGTGAAGGGCATGAAGTACGACCCGTAGGGGTTCGAGTTGGAATGGGTGCCAACAGACATTGTTGGAGCCTATGGGGTGGAAGATAGAGGGGTAAAATATGGGTGTTGGAATAGAGGGTGGGTGCGGAGAGGGGCGATAGATGGGGGAGGATGGGGGGCGGACAAGAGAGGAGGTATGAAAATAGATAAGTATGGACGTGAGGAGGATAAGAAGGTATTGCAAATCATAAACGGATGATAGGGGGTAAAACATGGGTGTTGGGATGGTAGATGGGTGCAGAGAAGGGTGATAGATGAGGGAGGATGGAGAGGGGATAGATAAGTGAGGAGAGTGAGGGAAATAGATAGGTATGGGTGTGAGGGGACAAAGAAGGAATTGCAAATCATAAACAGTTCATATATCGAAGAAGGAATGTACGGGAGGGGGTGGGGGAGGTAACAGACAAAGATAAAGGAGAAAAAATGAAGAGATAAAAAGAAAATAAAAAATGTTGAGGAAAAGTTGAAATGATTATACCAAAACTATAAAAACAAACTGATGAACGAGAATTAGGTATCAATATGACATATTACAAGTTATAGTTGTTTTTTTTATAAACATCACATTCATTTTCAAATTGCCTAATAGAAGTGTAGCAAAGAATTACAGTTAAACTCCCAATAAAAAAAAATCAATTACAGATACATTAACTTCATCAGATTGTTAAAACTAAAACAGTGATGACAAAATTTCAGAGGCCACTAACTGATTTCAAATTATTTCAGAACAAGAATCTCCTGCAAGTTGCCCATATTCACCAATACTCCAACACCATCAGCCTCAGAACTACCTTATATGCAATAGCCCCCTCTTTAGTCTGATCACGTCCAGCTTATCATCGACCGTGCACTGTGCATCCCTCTCATTCCACATCACACAGACATCGGCAAAATTGCGCAATTCAGCTCATGTCTGGGAAAGCGCAAACCGGACAAGTGTGCACAAAGAGCATGAATAGGCAAGAACAAATGAAGAAGCAATATGCAGCCGATCCTCGGGAGAATAGCAGACGAAACAATCATAGCCAATTTGCTCTGCCGTGCTTTGATTTGGAGGGGTCTGCTCGATTCATTTCAATTGCTCATTGGAAGAGAGGAGGTCTGTTTTCTCACTCTGGAATAGCATTGCCACCTCCCGTCAATTTATCTCGGCTCTAATGCCAGGCAACATCTCTATATTTCTCTATAGGCCCGGGGCACACATTTGTGCTTGCAGTCTACTTTCGCCAAATATATTTGAAATCTAAAATACACTTAAGATGCCTAGTTTGTGCTAATGTCTGTGTAACTCAAGTGTAACCAGAACAAATTCAACATTAGTCAAGCATCTTACCTGTATATTTCTAAGCATAGGGAGTGTATAAAAAATTTCATTTCTACTGGTCGCATGAACGAACATGTGTGACTAAGGTTTCACAGTACACATGGTTGTCAGTATACATTCGGCGTAAATGTATATTCTATTTTTGTAATGTTACAGAAGACATAACAAATGAAATTCTGAATTCACTCATATCTAAAATTGAAAGGCCAGGACTCATGATGGGTGGGGATACGTTCAATATCATTCGATGAGTTCTTAAAATACAAATATTTTTCTGGAAATACATCATCAGCCAAAAAGAAGATTTGTAATTATTCACAAAAAAGCTATCAGGAGGCTTACTTGCAAATTGCCAGCCTGTTTATTTATTACACAAGTATACTATAAGCAAATTATTCTTAGACATTAAAATGCTCAAAGGTAAAATCAACACATCCATGCTTTCTATAGGGGAAAAATCCACTGTTGATTGATAATCGTTCATAGCTGAATTGAATATCATTAAGTATGCAGAGTCATGGATTGGATTGCATAATGACACAGAGCTACGTGTTCAAATCTGTCAACTGAAAATCAACAGATTCAATCACTTCTTCAATGCTGCTAAAATCTGTTGAATACCAAGCCTGAATTAATCAGGGCGGAATCCATGGGAAAGATATACTTTACCAAGATAAACTTGCATCCAAAACACCATGCATTGCCGAAAATCACTTGGAACAGGGGTATCTCGGGTGTGCTTTAGACAAAAGTACAAAGTGTCTGTTGC
Source organism: Temnopleurus reevesii (assembly GCA_036244855.1). Lineage (NCBI taxonomy): Eukaryota > Metazoa > Echinodermata > Echinoidea > Temnopleuroida > Temnopleuridae > Temnopleurus > Temnopleurus reevesii. The sequence goes on along the minus strand of BQKZ01000436.1, from coordinate 158,806 downwards.
AGACAACTGTCTCACACGGCAGAATGGATACGCAGACGCGATCCTCATCATCATCTCCTGATTGCGTTACCGTAGGTAACGCATCATCAATGAGGGATGCGGTTCCTATTCCATTGTCTTGCATCATCTAACAGTTATTGCTCCATTCAGAAACACAGATTGGTAGATAGTCTCCATTGACAGAACCTGTTTCATAGGATTTGACTGCGCTGAGATGAAAACTCTTGCCACTAATAATATCTGATTTCATATACTTTCAGGTGAAGATGATGATGATGATGGTGGTTATGGTGATGGTGGTGATGATAATGATGATGATGATGGTGGTTATGGTGATGTTGACAATGATAATAGTGATGATGATGCTAATGAGAATGATGTTGGGGATGATAAGGATGAGGATGAGGATAATAATGATGATGGTGGTTATGATGATGGTGGTGATGATGATGATGATGAAGATGATGGTGATGGTGATAATGGGGATGGTGGGGATGGTGGGGATAATGATGGTGATGGTGGTGGTGATGATGATGATGACAATGAAGATGATGATAATAAGGATGATAATTGTGATGGTGATGAGGATGATGATTGTGATGATGGTGATGATGATGATGATGAAGATGATGGTGATGGTGATAATGGGGATGGTGGGGATGGTGGGGATAATGATGGCATTGATGGTGATGATGATGATGACAAAGCTGGTGATGGTGGTGATTTGATCAAAATGACAAATGATGATGTGGTATCATGGTATGGGTATTCCAATATGGATAATAAAGATGATATTGAGGATAATGATAATGATTACACAGATATCTTCTTGGGTTAATGTAAGGGACCATAGTCTGTCACAATAGTTCCCAAATGGACCAAATTATTTGCTGAAGGAATTCAACATCCAAGGTCATTCAAAGTCCAGGGACAAAATCATAATTATTGGATCATGTAATAAGACAATATCTAACTTTGCAAATGCATCAGATCAAACTCGGCAGTCAATCCTAACCCAACTCAATACACACTTTCACCGACCACAGCCGACTGAGTTTTTAAAGACATCCAATTTGATGTAGACGACACTGCTGATTAATTTCCAAACCATGTCCCATTTGGACGAACAGGACACCCCCTCTGTCTGAGCAATGTTGACACAGACCCAAGTGATAGATCTATTTCGAAGCTGCGACAGTATGCAACACCCAAAACATCTCCAACCGTGAATGCTGCGGTGTATAAGACACACTGTACCGATGAAGAAATGGTTACTGGAAGAGAATATAATGGGTCTCACTCAACGTGAGAGATTGTGGGTTCAAAACTCAGTCAATCAAATAAGAGAGGAGGCAAAAATGGTTCAACAAATTAATTTTGTGGTCCTTTTTTCGATACCAAAGCTTCCATAGGAAAAGGCACAATGAGTTACTGGTGCAACGCTAGACATTTTAAAATTATTCTTGCCTTATCCCAACATGGATAAACACTGATTGACAGTGCAACTCCAAGATGCTATGAAAAAAAATCACAGGAATAGGCTGAAATTGGACTCCTGATGACTGGACATCCACTGGACCAGAGAGAAGAGATTACCCTGGTGGGTTTGATTTGTATAATAATAGCAGGTACTGCGTTAATATCAATCAAATTATTCTAATTGAATGATTTCAATCGGAAGTGCTAATCAAACTGATTAGGATGCGATGTGGATTTGACTTGAGCCCCCAACATGTCTTTCTGGTGGTGACATTAAAGGTCGACTTCTCTTTCAGTCATTATATCCCGGGGAAAATATTCAAATTTGAATGAAAAACGCCATAGACCAACTTATCTCTTTCTTAAAAATGCACAAAATTCCAACAAAACTAAATTCTTTTAATGCTGGTGTGCAACAATCTCACAACCAAAGCATTCGCTCTGCCTTTTGATGAGATAATTTCATCCATCATTTGATATTCGTGGCTATCACAGCAATTAGCTATCTTGACAATTATTAACTAACCACAGAGACTCTGAGTGACGCAAAATTGAAATAAATCTTGCTCTGAATAAAAGTTTAATGAAGATGATGTTCATCGGACTTTGGTGTTCCTCCACCGCAGACATTGTTCCTGCCAACGCAGATTTCTCACCCAATTGGACATGTACACAATGGGATGATGCAGGCGTGAAACGATGCACGCATCATTTTCTCAAATACCCCCATAAAAATCTCTGGCTAGACTCTCTCTCAGGATCACCAGCCTCTTCGCAATTAACGTCAGGAGCAATTTACAGCCCTGTCCTCTGACAGGCATTCTCCCCGCATTATCCAGAGAATAGATGAAGATGATATATCAGGGATGGAGTCTATGAGAATATGTCAAATATGAGGCTGGGGGGGGGGGCTATCCCCCCTTTTTTTTAGAAGCAGTCACATATGCTCATCATCAAGAGATTTTGATGATGAGTATGAGATTATTGATAGAGAAATGCCAAATGTTCCGGAATATGCCTGAGATAAAGATTATAATGTGAATATGCATGAGGAAAAGATTAAAATGTGAAAAATGCCCAAGCTGAACCAAGTGAGAGCACACATGACAACAATTACCATAGTCTCCGCCATTTACTTGTAATGGAAGCCTTGAATTCATATGAAAATAAATCCTTACGCATACTACTACTACTTTTGTAGAAGCATTCAGATGTGCATCATAAAGAATGCTCCACAACGAGGATATATCAGTATTTGCGTTTCAGAATATTTGTTGGGTAAGGAAGGGGAGAGGGAGGAGGCAGTACACCCTTCTGTAGAAGCATTCCGAAAACACTATATAAAGATGATACATCAGTATTTGCGTCTCAGAATATATGCAGCATGAGGGGGGAGATAGTATCCCCTCTTGTAGAAGCATTCAGGTATGTATCATAAAGAGACTATATGAAGATACAATATATCAATATTTGCATCTTAGAATATTTCTTGCATGGGGGGAGGAGGGGAAGAAGACAGTATCCCCTTTTGACAGAGCATTCATATAGGCCTATGTGCAATAAAAAGTATATAAAAAGTATACATTATATCAGTATTTGGACCTCACAATAAGGGTGGGGTGGGGGGGGGGGGGTTTCTGGTAGATGCAAGGGAGCATCCAGCTACCAGCTGTTCAAAGACAGAAAAAAATTTATAATCCTTTTATCCATCACCAGTAATCAGCACATTGACTCACAACAAATGACGACCCATTTATGGAGCTAATATTCGGCATGATGCAAAGTCATAAAACCATTTTTCTCTAAAGATATTGGAGGAGGTGAGGGGGGGGGGGGCTCGTATTCCTTGGGGGTGCAGGTGCATGGGGTTGAAAGGCACATGGAACGGACGCTTCAAGGAATCTGCGGAATCCTACCCCTTAGTCGTATATCCCCGTGGGACTTCTTCCTTGCGATACATTGTCTGCATAGCTCAATCCTGCTTATGTTCAACCTCAAGAATGTTTGTCAATATTTTACACCGATTGGGGGGATCAAATCATAATTCGGTAGATATGAATTTATAGACAGTCATGTTGCGATTGAATATAGGCCTACACGAATTACCTTTCGAACTTCACTCAGTCCCTACTATGACTCAAATCATCTGCATTGTTGGTTTCGTGCCCAGATTCAATATTTTATTTCCAGTATTTAAAGATTACAATATAATATCATACAAAATTAAAATATCAGAAATCTTTCTAAAATGGACATCTCTTATTGAGAAATAATGCATCTTATGACAATTCAAATGACGAATGGAATAAAACTCCTTTTATCTGCCCCCCCCCCCCAAAAAAAAAAAGAGAAGAGAAACAATGGAATATGCTAAATATGAGTGAACTTGTTAAACTACAAATATTGAAGAATATTAAAAATTTAAATTATTGAGCTCAAACTATATCTATTAGTCTGTCATTATCAAGAAACATTACAAATGTTTGTGTGTCTACTATGTTTGTAAAATAAAACAGAATCCAAATTTTTATCATGGCATTAATAAAAAATGGTAAAATTAAATGACAAACATACAATCTCTTCTATTATTTGTTTTCTGTTTAGAACAAAAAGATGTTACATCCTCAATGCCTGTAATTTACAACATCCCCTTAAATTTCATATCCTGTTTCTCTTCAAGAAGTAAGGAAATCGTCTAGCCTCATTTTGACAGATTCAGCAAAAGAGGACATGAGAAGAAAAAAATGAGTTCTGCTATTAAAGAGATTGTCACACATTAACATTTTGATATTTAAAAAATTCTCAAATCAAGATGTGTGATCAACATATTTCCATTCGGATGGACGAAAAAACAACATAGAGCGCAAAAAAGAAGAAAATTTTGCAGGTAATATCAAGATATCTATGAAAATTGGATAAAGTGTTAAAAAAAACACACTGTCAATTTTTGATGCACAGTGTGATATTTTCAATTTTGCTTTTTTTCAAGCACCAAACATTGATTTTGAAACCTTTTATTTTTACAGCTTAGTTTATAAACGCCATCTACCATTTAGGTAGCATTTATACTCTGGCAATTGAGAGTTTTTTTTAATTAAACCATGTTGAACAATGTCTTTAAGCACAAGGATAAACCAAATCCTCTGTATATTATTGACATTTGATTTTCTATTTTGAATATTGTAGTGATGTATACAGAAATGTGTTTGTTGAAGGAAAAAATAAATGTTATTTTGAATTGAATTGAATTGAAAAAAATATATCTTTACAAGATTGGAAAGGAAATTACGCCTTACAATACTTAAAATTAGGTTCCAAATGAAACAATAATCCCAAATGACAAATGAGAAGAGTTGAGACAAACTAGTACAACATATGATTGAAAATAATGATTAATTCCAGGCAAGTAATCATATAAATAATCAATGAAGAAAATTGATATAAATAATCAATTCAATTTAAAGACATTACACAATTAAAAAAAGGGTAGGGATGACACAAGAGTGAGAGCCAGACAAAAACATAAATAAATGAATAAATATATAAATAAATAAACAAATACACAAAACTTTTATCTCATTGAGAATATCAATAAAAATGGGAGATGCCTTGAAAAATGAACATTATCATATCTACATTATTCCTAATTGTGAGTTTACTGTGAGTAAACATTAAAAGTGCAAAGATAAACCGCCAAGCTGTGGTGTAATAAAATGTTAGAAGTAATCATAATGATAAAAAAAAAAATCAACTTTAACTATATAACCTTTGCTCACTATTTCCACGACATAACTATAAAGTACATGCAACAAAAGGCAGGAATAACACATTCATGCATACCTGATGCGTTCGTTATACCCACAATGCAACTCTATTAACTACACTCAAATGTTCCAACGCAGATATCAATGCAGCGGGACTACATATTCTTTTTTTAAACTATGAATTCATTTCAGTGAAATGGTTGCCAAAACTGATGAAAATAATAGCGCTTTTGAAGCATAAAGTATATTTGTATTAAATGTGAAGGTAGAAAAACATATGCCCAGCACCATTTTTTTAATTCAGCAATCATTTTCTTTGCTCAAAAAATGAAGGCTATTTGATGTAATCAATAACCTTCTTTCTACTGATGCGTCTTTATCTTATATTTATGCAAATGTACATGATTCTAAAGAGTTACAGAAAAAAAACCAGTTGCCCTCGAAAGAAAAGTTGCATTCAGAAGAGCAGAATGGTGAAATTGAAACACAAAATCTGACAAGCGATAATTGTTTCTTAAAAACGGTGATACATTTCAGAATTTCTATTTGAACAGGTGAAACAGACAAAGACATCTCGAGCTATTCATTTGAATATCAAAATACTATTTTCTAAAATTACTTTCTCATCATTTTAAAGATTATATATAATTAGGATATTATCTTTGAAAAAAAAAACATGCTTTGAAAAAATAGGCAATTTTTAGAGTCCTATTTTTACATTTCTCGTCAGATTTCTTCAAACTTTCACCATTTTTAAAAATAATTCACAAAATAGAATTTCACTTCAAATTTAGATTGCCCATAGAATGCATAATAGAGTATTTAAATTGATTTATTAAAGAAACATAACAAATTTCACTCATGATCTTCAAATTAAAAATCTTTATAGAAAACAGAGCATTTTCTTTGGCATCAAATGAAATGAAAAAAGGAATAAATGCAGTCATAAATTAGACTCTTAAAAATAGATGATGAAATTTTGAACTGATTTAAACAATTTTTTATTTCTATTTAATATATGTTGACTTTTTTTTAGTCAACATGAATTTCCTGCATTATAAGAAAAGACAAAAATCAATCCCTACTATTAAAGCCATTATTTCTTTTTTGCTTTTAAATTAGTAACGTTTGACATTAATCAATGATTTTAAAAATGTCATCTTGATTTTTTTGCACAAATTCTCTATTAATTTTTATCAATTATTTACAATTTTGATAAATTTTTGTTTGTTTTTGTTGATGGTACGCACCATGGAAACAGCAACGGGCAAGTAAAAAGGACTGTACATAGCGTTGATGTCTGTAGCGGCTTGACTGGTTTGCCCTGCAGGGGGCTGGCCCTGTGGAAAGGGGGTGGGAGACAAAATCACATTCATGTTGACCAAAAAAAAAGCATATCAGAAGCGTTACTATCATAAAAGTGTGTTGAAATGCATTAAGGGTAGGGATTTTAGGGAGTTGTTAGGGGTTGGAGGGGTAATGAAGGGTGCAGAAATGTGGTAGGGGTGCATGATCAGGCATGGTAGGGGTAAAATCAAGAGATATTTCATATCAAGCTGACATTGTATCAGCTGGATTTCAATGCATAAATGGATTGGTTAGAGGAATTGTGGGAGGGATAGGGGTAACAAAGGGGTGCAAAAGTGAGGTAGGGGTGTATGCTTGGGTTTATATTGCATAATTCGGCCAGCCATTTTGAATTAGGCTACAACATATCATTCATTCACATTTTAAAGCTTGCCTGACATAGCAACACAAGCTAAGGCACAACCAAACTGGAATATACAACTCTTGTGTGCAATTACAGGAACACATCAATAGAAAATTCTTTAAAAAGGGGAAATGCAAGGAAAGAACCATCTTTATACACACAATGTGGGAATGCATTTTTCGATTTGGGAGCAAGCTAACTTCACCTTTGTTGTTTTTGTCAGACAAATACACAACCATTAAAGATACCAGCTCCATCTATTTAAATTCAAAATCCAAACTATAGTGTAAAGATGATTCTTTCTATGGGGACAACCATGAGTGGTATCAATGATAAAAGTTAGTTAATCGGGGAATATGGTGATGTCACAGGAAATCAATGAATTATTTCCATTCAAATTTCAAACCACGTTAACTATTGCATTCCACAATTCAAACAACCATCAATCCATTGACAGCAAATCTATCAAAACTATATAAAATGCACAAACGTATATATTATTATTATCAATTTTACATTCAAAATTTCAGCAATTAGAGCATTCATGCAATTTACAAAGTGAAAAAGTTGCAGAAGAAAAGCATTTGTGATATATCAGAAAAGGAGCAATGCTTATAAAACAATTACACAAGACTCATAGAAATCTGAAAATGAAATACTGAGATAAACATGAACCAAATAGAATGTGAACAAAAATGATGGAATATATTTTAAAACATTTGTGCAGCACCGATTCACTTTACAATAAAAAAAAAATATATGGTATATTTCAAGAAAAATACATCATGGTTGCTTCATGTAACATATGCTCTCAACATACTATCTATCAACCCCTGGGTATAAACTAAAAAGATTGTGGTATCCTTCAGATAACAAATTTTTGAACATCCTTTGCTGTTGAAGTTTCAAATATACTAGTCAAAGCAAGTTGTGTGGAAGACTATATAAAACGTTTAAATCATTACTTTTCATATCATGAAGTCACTGTGAACTTAAACCACATTTTTTACAGGCGAATGGTAATTATTAGCTTATATACTGTCTTTCATTGTAAATCCTCCACATAATGATATCATGTATTATGAAAACAAATATCAGTACACCATAAAACATAAATTTTCAGTTTGAATTTGAGATAAAAATTGTTTATAAACGCTTGGTTTTACGAGACCGGGGTAGCTATCAGGGGACCCCCCATTGACTTCCAATAGCAAAATGAATTGATCAATTCTCTGCATGGGGTCCTAAATATGGGGCTAATGTTCCAATGTTCTGGGTGATATTGTTTTCGAATGTCTCTCATGTTGAAATTTTAAAGATAAGCTTTGCTTTTTAAGATTTCTTCTAATGTTCCAATGTTCTGGGTGATATTGTTTTCGAATGTCTCTCATGTTGAAATGTTAAAGATAAGCTTTGCTTCTCGCAATTTCTTTTAGGACTTGTTTTTAACTTGTTTTTCATCTTGTGGCAGTTCCCATTTATAAAATCATTCAATTAATGTTTGCTATAGATTAAACTGTTTTCAGATTAATATTTTTAAAATTAATTAAGAAAAAAACATTGGTAATTTTGCTTTGTTATGATTTTAAATTCTTTTCTAAGCAATAAGATCTTGATATAATCTATAGGCAAACCACATATTTTCTTTTATCATTTCCCATTCAATAATTTTGCAAGGAGTAAGCATTTATTCGCCAGAGTGAAAAGCTCACAAAAGTTGACTGCCTGTACTTTCAATGTAATTCATAATCTGCAAATCGCAAATGCTTTATTCAAAATGCCCACCAGCTCAATTTTTTTTTGACACAACAGTAATGCTTTAACAGGAAACTATCTTCTATTCAGAGAAAAATGAGTCAGAATTCTGAACATTTTACAATCATTATGAATTTATGGCTACACATAGCTATTTATCAAAGCCACCTGGAGTTCAAATCGCTGGTAGATGACAAGATGCTCTATGAAAGTACATTATCATCATTATCATCAACATGAATAGATGCTTGAACAGGACATTTATGTTACAAAAGCAAAATTGAACAACGCAGCTGCCTGGCGTTTTCAGGTCTGTGGGCATTTTCGAGAAATATTCAATAATTAATGAATCATTTGTAAATCATTAATTTCTAAAACAATGCAAGTACAGTGAGTACATCTTCAGCATGCTTTAGAGACCCGAGACAGTAGCCTACAACGAATGGATGTTAAAGTGTAAAACGTTGAATATTTAAACGAGATGCTAGGTTACCGAGGAAGCGCATCGCGGAGGAAGTAAACGACGATCTGCATCCGGAAAATGTATGCAGAGATAGGCGCTGCATAAATAATAAAGGTTGAAGGGGCACGGGTTTTTATTTAGCAGTGATCACCGTCATAAATTCTGGATTAGAGTGAGCTAAGATTGGCACATGACACTGAATAGGTGATTAAAATTTAATGAACGAATGGTGTCATACAGGGGGCATGAGAAGAGGCCTGCATGAATTGTTGAAATTTAGAAAGATATTTCCTTTAAATTTACTTTCATGGTCTAAATAGGAGGAGGATTGAGGGATAGGGCTTGCATAATAGACCTATTCAATTTAAATAGGGACTCTTAACTATTTTTTAATATTATATCAATTCTATACTAAAAATGTCTTTCTCGAGTCAATGTATTTTTCTTTACAATGTCTGCATAAAAGATGGTGTTTTAACCCTGATAAGAATGATATTGCCAGTTAAAGTTTTGTGGTGTTAAATTTAGGTTAATTTTGTTGTGCAGAATGAGAACAAACTTGGGTCAAAATATAAAATATTATAACCTCAATCAATACCAAAGTATCGTAAATAATGAAGAAAAAAACAGCTTCAGAAATATATGAATTATATAATTATCATGGACGGTTTATAAAAGAAACAATACTGTTTTACAGTATTATAGGCAACAAGGTATGGCATTTGCAAAAGGTGAGATTAATTTGTTATCCACATGAAGATACCTCTTATAATTCTTATTATCTGAACATTAATTATTATTTTCACTTTAAAAGATCCTCAGCATCTAGATATTTCAACTAGCCACCTTTTGGAATAATTGAAATACACGGATGAAGCTTTATGAATTTATTGCACGGCCCCATTGAAAAACAGCATGTGCTGAACTGGGTTTTTAACCGTGTTTAAATAAATGTATCAAATCAAATCATTGTCTCCTTCCTTATGAAAAGCTGTCTTTCAAAATGACATTTATAAATGAAAGACAACACTGTAATGTTCCCAATTTCATTCAAAATGACTGACAGTGGATTTAATTGCACTCATCATGTTCATTTCTTAGAATTCTAAACTAAACCCTTTAATCGATGAAATATACAGCGCCCCCTTCTTCCATTTATCATTTATTCAAAAGATGGACAGTGCGGATGGAGTGACATTTACATGTAATAATACCACTAAGGAAATACCAACCAGTCCCACGCTATTCGTTTCCGTGTCATGAAAATTTGCTTTGGCGCTATGAATGCATATATTGTAATGAGAGCTTCCTGAGCTGCCCACGTCATATCGAATAAGTTCTCATTATACAGTACAGTCAGACATCTTGCCACGACTAACTCGATTTCAGGAACTGCTGCAAAAATTTAGTCTCAACGCCTCCGGACATCTTCATGGACGGAGGAAAAAAAAAAGAACAAATGTCTTGAGTAGACTTTACTGGCAAAGAAAAAGAAAAATGGTGAAAATGGGGTAAAAGAAAAATTTATGTCTGGTTTCCTTGAGTGGGAGAAATGGAGAAAATAATGCCTGGGGGAGTTGAAAGCAATTGGGTTAGGCTTTATGTTTTACTGCGCCTTCCTAAATATTGTTAACTGGACACTACTTTGACGCTCAAAATTGCTGATCAAATTACAGGAGATTGATTGAAAATGGGAAAATTATCGCTTATTGTTTAATCATGCAAAGTTCTATTGAGTACATCATATTGATGAGGATATGTGGGGTGTGTTTTGACTGTCCGTACAAGTCTTAATTATTTATAACAACTAGTTTAACCTGCAAGCATTTTTATCACGTCAACATCCAATGAATGGAATTAAATCTATATCATGCAAATAGGTAGGGTTCCAACTTTTCAAATAAAACAAAATTCTCTGATATTTCCATTATGAGTTTTTTTAAATTCCAAGATAACTATGTCAACCTAATTCATTCATTCCAACCCAATTCCCGCTTTGTTAAAACTTATTAAAGATAACAAATTCCTTGATTTTTCCCTGATAAACGTTCAAAAGTCCAGGATAACTGTGTCAACCTAATTTACATATCTAAACCTATTTTGTACACCCTCAATTACCACGGATTCCCACTATTCATGGAGAAAAAATTCCCTGATTTTCCCTGATGGATTTTAAAAATTCCAGTATAACTGTGTCAACTGTATTCACTCATTTCAAATTTTAATGCAACTTCCATTAACACAGGGTTACCATTATTCATGGAGAAAAAATTACCTTATTTTCCCAGATGGATTTTTAAAATTCCAGTATATCTGTGTCTACTGTATTCACTCATTTCAAATTTTAATGCACCCTCCATTGCCACAGGGTTGCCATTATTTTAGGAGAACAAAATTCCCTGATTTTAGCGATTCATCTGAAATTCCCTGAATCTTCCCTGTCAGGTTTCCAGTTTTTCCAGGTAGAATAAGAACCCTGATATAATTCTATGAATCCACATGAGCGTAGTTTGTGAATATTTCAAGTAAACATTACAGCCAATATTTTAAGACCTCTGTTTTGTTATCCTTTCTCTTTCATTTAAGGGGGGTACGGCTTTTCTGTGATTCCCAGAAAGCTGCTCACAAACAAACAGAAATCTAAGCTATTCTGGCACTTTGTTAAATCAACAAATATATGAATTTTTGACATCATAAGATTAAAATATCAACAATTAATTGATTTTAAAGTGGTGTTGGTGCTGCCTAAATTATTCAACATATATTCCAATCAAATTAATGAAATTGAAAGAAGTAAAGACAAAGGCAATTTAGTGATAGAATAAATGTATGAGAGTGCAAATTAAAACAATATATATATATATACATGTATATATTATCAGCATAAAAAGGGCATATTAGAAACAATTAGATTACAAAGCAAGGTTTGTGCACACCATGACAAATACTTTAAAAGCATTTCAAATTCTAGCAAATTTGTTTTTCCAATTAAAGCAATGCTGTTTAATTTTCTTTGCCAAATATCTACAAATAAAGCTTTTAAATTGTTCTTGCAAAATTTGCTTTGGCTTCTTGTCAGTACTCATTTTTTGAGGATCCATGTAAAATGTTTTTTCTTTTCAAAATTTGTTTAGACAGTAAAATCTCCTCTACTTCCTCCATTGCATAGGCCTTTTGAATTAATCAAATTTGGTTTGACGAGTTGATGGAAATGTGAAGATTGATCAGATGAAATTAGTGATATTTGCATGCAAATATAAACTTATTCTTAATCATTCTGCATGTATCACTAAAATTCTTATGCAGATTATAGGAATAAGGATTAATTGGTGAATGTCCACAAAAAGCTAAATTAAAAAGGAAAATTATAAGATAGTTAATATAATATAGTTAGAACCCAGTGACATCTCTATGCCTCTATATTAAAACTATTAAAAAACTGTTTACTTTGTCTTTCAGAGCATGAACAAATAGATCACAAAGTTTAATACACATGAAGCATTTAGTGAAGCTGCAACAGTACAAACAATTACACGAAAAACGCGCAAACATCAGTGGAATGCATATTATGACAAAACAAATTTTGTTTAGTAAAAATAGATTGATGCAGACAGGCACACACAATGCACGCGAAGCAGATGTATGCTCAAACATATTATGTTAAATGGAAGCAGAGCAGATAAAAGAAAATGCAGAATGGTTAGTTGCAAATATAAATTGAACAAAAATAACTGATAAAAACTGATTGACAGAAATATGATAAAGAAAAAGGCAGTCATACAAACTTTATCACATAACACAACAGAAACAAAATTTATTTTTAACACCAGAAATTGCAACTTGTCTAGGACTTTACACCTTTGCATTCTGAGAAACACTCTATTCATAGAAATATTTGATGATTTTCGATTTTGTGCACATTCAAAAATTTATTTTCAAAGCGCTGTGTACACATTTTATCCTCAAGATGAATTTCTCTTATTTCATTGAAATGTGTCCTTTAATGTTCCCAATTTAAAGTTTGTGGTATAAGGTACTTGGACAATTTGCAATACATAACTCCTCCACCAGCGTATACTAAACCAATGCAAATATCTCGTTTTAATCAAACCAGTGTGCATGCTTGCATTTTAGTAATCAGTAAGCTTATTATCATTCGTTCTTAATCCCAAAATTCATGGAATTGATTCCAGCTAAAAATGAGCTTAATTTAAAAGAAAATGCATTTTTAACAATATGTATATTTTTCAAGTGTGGGGGTTACACAGCCCATGCAATATGTGATTGCAAGTTTACAACCTCTGCTTTTGGTAGTGATGCTCATGGTCTATTTTGATAATGAAGCTACACAAGCATGCACTGGAACAATACATTCACACCACCAAGACCGACAAAATTGATTCACAGACCGAGTTAAAATATGCAATACAATCATGGCAAAAATCAGTACAAATTTTTACCAAGTCATTTGACATTTTGAAGCAACATACAAAATTTACTGGATATTTCTTGATTTTCAATCTTTAATTGTATATTGCAAATCGTTTTATACTTCTGGTGTCAGTCTCGATGGAGTGAATGCAATAAATGGCGGGATAGCCTGCATTGGTTTTGAGTACAATGGCAAAAAATTTCCCCACACGTCCCACTATCTAATACATACACAGACACCCACACTCATTTTTTTCATTTTTGATTTGTGCCGCTTGGGATATCTTACCTGCCCAGTGGCAGGTAGCGTGTAGGCCGATTGCGGCATAATTTGCAGGCCGTTGTACATTTGAGCTGCGGCGGCAGCAGAGGGCGCATGCTGGTGGTAAAGGGAGGATGTAGCCGAGCCAGCGTTGGTGGCGTCCTTCCCCGCGTACGGAGAAGATGTGGGAATCACAATCTGATTACTCTGGAGAGAGGCAAGTGGGAAGAGGAACAACAAAGGGGGCAGCATTCAATACAACGATATATTCATATATATATAATATACACAGGTGATTTTTTTTTTTCATTTCGGATTTGTTTCATTTTGCATACCATACTGACAAAAGCTATGAAAAAAGTATTGGTATTTATTTTGACAAAGTTGGCACAAGAAGTACAAATTCACAGCATGTAAAATATTTGATTTACAGGTATATGGATTTATTTCATTAGCAATTCCTTTCCTGGAATCTCATGTAACAAACTTGTGATTTTTCTAATTTCAATTTCATGTTCTGTTTTATACTATAAACAGGCCAAAAGTTCTTTCAGTATTCAAGAAAACTTGATCAAAAAAATGTAAAATGCACAGGTTGGATTTATTCCAATGGCCTAGGCATAGTTTTTTATAAGCTGAAAACATCTACTTGAAAAAAAATATTGGTGCTTCAAGTATGGTATTTCCAACATGTTGTACAAAAAGATCCATATTCAATTTGTTTACATGAGGTGAACATTTATTTTATTTCAGTAGCCATACCATACTCTTTTTTTAACAGCATATACGTAATAATTTATGCTTTTTACTACTGACATGATTTAAAGCAATATTGCGGTTGAAGCATTTGGGAGAGAGAGAATAAAGGCATTTGAAAATAACAATAGCAAAGTGTAATTAGAACATTTGTATATGAAAAGCTTTAACATGAATTCATCTATTCTAATCTGCGTATAACTATATATTTAGACTTGAAACATCAATCCTGTGGCACCAGTTTAATTTTCAGTTGGATAATAACAATTACAGCAACTTAGTAAATGGGACGAAAAGTAGTGAAAAGGCTCATTTCTAAACTTGTAAAAGGGTTCCCAAAAGACTTTCGCAAAGAGTATAAAACAGAAAAAAAAACATTTCCTGAAAATCTTTGTGACTTTTGTACACCATTTATTGCAGGTGAGGGAATTTGTACCTTTAAGAATTGATATTTTATACCACACAAAGAAAAGGCAAGAAATCTAGAAAAAAATATATGCATGTAGACAGATGATACGTGTCTGTATGTATAATTATACAGAAGTCATAAAAGTTAGGTTGGAGCTATTTTATATCAGCTATTTTTCCATTCATCATGCCCAGGGAATTCCATTTTTATAGATGGGTTGGGCGCTGTATGCGACTCGTGATTTATGATTGAAATTTGGAGAATGTTTTGATTGTGTGTTTTTGTTTCAAGTTTGTCAATGCTGATATATGTTGATGTAAGGGTATGATTGATGAAATATTTGCTAGGGAAAAATGGTTGTCTGTTTACATTCCTGAATAACAAAGAAATATAGAATTGTTTTGAGAATGTGGTAAAACCCTAGTGTGGTTCCCACTCAAATGCATTAACCCGTTGTATACTGGAACTTGGTTGTCTGTACACAGAATCTATCGTAATTACATAATTCAGTAGTTAAAGGGTTAATATATTCATTCTTTTCTCTATCATACCCTATAGTTTGGTTTCCATTTCACTGTCTTTCTCAATTTCCTATCTGACAAATTCCACATTGTTTATAGTCCATAAGGTCATGTCCATTTGTTGTAGTTTCCTTCCTTGTAATTTTTCTTAATCCTTTTAGTTATTTTTATCCTGTTTTTTTTAATACCGATTTTCATTTCTACATTCCATTTCAAAATTAAATTTCATAAAAAATATAATTCAATACTCACTCCTATAACCATTTTCAAACAATGACCTATATGCTAGTTAATCCAAAAGGAATTTGTATCCTAGAACAAATATTCCGCTCCCTGGATGGGTAATACGTTTGGATAATTATTCTAATTGCCATACCTTTAGTTTGGGTCTTGATATTTTATCTTCATGAGAGTGACACAAAATAACCAATAGTTTCTGATACATAATACGATTCAACATTGAAAAATTGAATGGGGAAATGTTTGCATGATTCTCATAAGATACCCTGTATCTCCAAATTGCATATTACATTAGATGTGTATGAATTAGTTCAGATCATGCAAAAAGCCACCTAACATTTGCAATTAACTAGAAACTGACAATTTGTGATCTTGTTTTATGTGAATGATATTATAAGGGAGATAAGTTTTAATGTTAATGCAAAATGTCATGGGTATGATCTATCACTCTTTTAAAATTGTACACCATTTCTGTGATTAATCATATAAAAATCGAAATTTCAATTGGAACTTCCTGAAGTAAAAATATCTTCCTAATTCTGAATACAACCAATTATCATCAGATGTGCGTGATAATCTAGAAATCACATTAAGGGGGTGTTGCTCAAAAGTTGCAGTTGATCGGAACGCGCCAATCAAAATCATTGTTTCATGCGCATCTTGTTAAACGCACATATTGTGCGCGAATGAAAATGCGCGTTACAATTTGCAAAGTTGCAGTTGATTTGCAGTTGATTTTGAGCAACACCCCCTAACTCTGAAGACAACCAATTGTCATCAGAAAAGTAGAGAAGTACCTTTAAAATATGATTGATATATTCCTGCACTCTTTGTAAATTGGTGTCTGCCTTGTCATGTACAAGGTTGCGTTGAATAGGACTGTAAATGAAATGGGATTTATAATGACCTTGGCAGAAAGCCGCAGACAGAATATGGACAATTTTTTTTTTTATCAGAGGTAGCTTAGAAATGTAATTCAAATCATAGATGCACGATTTTTTTTTATCTCAATCCTTTTAAAATGGCTTCAATAGTCTGGAAATTGTAAAAATTGAATGCCCCAAAGCTTAATTTCATCTGGCTACAATTCATAATTCCTGAAAGAAATATGACTAAGCATTTTTTCTGTACATGATGTAGGAAATTAACATTGTTTAAAATATTGAGCCTTATTCAGAATATCATTTCATTTGTTAATTTAGACGATTTAGACAAAGAATCAAAATCGTTTCTTTCTTGTCCTGGTTTCGCTTTTGGTTTTTGCTTCCGGATAGAGACAAGACAATTTATAATCCTAATACATTACAAGAAAAAATATGTATTTAAACAAATTCTTATGGTCTTGGGAACCTTCACTATCCTAAAAATAAAACATTGCTTCCCATCTCGCATTCATCACTCTTAATCTCCCTGAACATCAGACCTTCAAAAAGGTAAATTGAGCTTGCTGCCATAATGGTATTCAACTTGACATTTTCCTTCATTAACTAACGGCCCTTCGTCCGTGTCCTTTAATTGCATTGTCTGCACTGGTCGAGGGAGCCCTTTGATATATCTCGGAATACTCGGGATGGTGTTCGTAACGTTCCAATATATTTCATGTTCTTTTCACCCGCCACATTATCGTAAAGCTGTCTGGAATACAGGCATTGCAGATTTCCCAGAATGTAATGAATTATAGTATAAAAGGGGAAGCATTAAGTCTCATTTTAAAGATAGAGTATGATTTTTGTAACCACGTATTTTCATAATTTTTAGAGAATTCTCTATTTTTATTAATCATGAAATTCAGAACACTTTAAAGGTGGTTTATCACTGATATTTTGTCAGGATGAATATAGAAATTTTCTCTACATTCGCAATATTTTTAGAGTGAATGCAGAACTTTAAGAATAAAGAAAAATTGAAAACGAAAGAAATATAAATGAGGATGCACACAAATTGTTCAGGGAGATAAAGAAATAGAGAACTCAAAATGATTGCTTTGGGGCTTTGTTTGTTTATTACAATCCGCACGTAAGCAATATTGTTCAGAATAAATGTTACTCAATATCCGCCCAAGGGGATTGAAGTTCAAACAGCGTCACGATTTTCGGAGTATAGCTTCTCAATTATACAGTGGCAAGCTTTCTTTCAAGAAGTTCTAAAAGGTTAGGCAAATAGAATGTTCTGCTCGATCGGTAAATAAAGTCTAATCTCCCATGCAAATGTTCAAATGTGAGAATGATATAGGGATCAAATCCTAGCGTTTATTTCTTTCTTTGTCTTGAACAATAGTCGTGGATATCAAAGACCAAAGGTGAAAGATATATATATCATTGTCCGTTGAGTCATGTGATTTATGTGCAGAGACACTGCATGTGAATGAGAGAATTGGGTAAACAAATCAAAATGGCTGCCTTCAATTCAAACAACATTCTTGGTCTGGATGTTTTATTTCAAAAGAAATTAATCTAAACATTTAATGTAGGTACTAGAGCAGACAGGTGCAACTCTGACTAAATTTCACCTAGTTATAAAACACTGTTGAGAATTTTAGATTGTAATTTTTTTTAAATACAGAATTCCCATTCCACCATTGGTAAAATACATTTTCCACGTATCATTGAAGTAATGCAAAAATGCTAGATTGTATTTAGTAAAACTTTGTGTGATAGGCTATATATTCCATTTGGAGATGTAAAACTTCTTATGTATTAATACAATTGTCCCCGAAAATTTTTTAATTTTCATGTGACATGATCTGGAACATGAACAACTTTTTAAAATGGTGGTTGGTGGTGATAAAGAATGAATACAATTAAAATGCAGTGGCGGTGGTGGCAGGTACAACAATTTCCAGTAACGAAGACTAAAATATGGATGAAATTCAGAGCCCGTCACAATGAAATGTTTTATTATTCATAATTTCAAAAGAATTCATATTCCACTGATTGTGATACCAATGTGATAAATTTCATTTGTTCATTTGCTTTTTAAAAAAGATTTTTGTATATTGTCTTTGCATTTATTTATTTTCTTGTTTTAAGTCAGCTGCTTGAATCATGATAGTGGGGTGAAATAAAGGATTGGAATTTATTAGCCTATGAGCAAAATTACAATGTGTAATTTCTTATGATTGTATTGAATGGGAATTGATGAATAAATTACAATTTTTTGTTTTTCCCTTTGTATAGGATAGCACATTGGGCATAATTCTGTTATCACATAAAAGCTATTTTATTGATGTTATACCATAAGGGAAAATGGATGGTTAGTTGGTGAATGCAATAAACAGCAAAGGTATTTCTGGAAGCATTGCAAGAAACTGTCAGATGGCTAACATCCCATTGGCATGCATGCTAATTTTCATACACATGCCAATGGGTTATCTATGAATTTAGCGTCAAAACAGGTTCTTGCAACACCCCCATATAGATCGTGCTCCAACCACTTTCAGGACTTCCAAGATGCACATTTCTACATTTTTTGCAGCAAATTCCATGAAGAGCGAGGCGCTTCTCAGGGATACCTTATGCATGGCACTGCTTGCGGTTGCAGCATGCAGGCTATCAATTTGAACAATGCAATGGAAAAATGCTTATATAATACGAACAATGCATCAGTATAGGGCTTAATATAAAGAAGTGCGAAAACAAAAATGCATCATATTCAATATAGTGTTAAAGCTAATTGCACATCAAACTATTGCAATAATCACTGTGGAATTATTCATGAAAATATATAAGGCAAAGGTCACAACAAGAAACAAATATTTAGCTCAAGATTTCATTCATTGCCTCATATAGTAAAAGGTGATATAGGAAAGGAAGGATCACCCAGTTTAACAAACTCCCAAAGAGTAACTGGGTATTATTGATTGCATTAATGCAAATTATCTTGTACCAAAAAGTTGATAAAATCAATATAAAACATGGTACATAATTATTCAGTTTCAGTGTTATTAATTTGCCAAAAGTAAAATGGCTTCAAATCAAGTACACTTTCCATCAAAATGAATTGTGAGTAATATGATTCCAGAGAGAAATGTGAATACGAAGACTTGCTTGTAAAATTGTGAATTGAAATTCAGCAATCATTCATCAAATTAATTTGCTATTCAGAAGTAACCGTGAGAATCACAGTGAGTTATTCAATTTTATTCTATCATTCTCAAAATTTTTAATGGGTTGCGACTAATTCAATGTGCAAGAATATTGAAGTATAATAATTTGCATAATTTTGGTGGCAGCGGTGGGATAAATGGACAAAAAAAACTATGGAAGAATCCAGAGCACAACTACAACAAGCAAAGCATGAACACTTGAATTTTCTATTCTAATCACTATCTTTGGAAAAATATTTGAGGCTAAAGTACGTTTAGAGTTATGATGAATGGCAAATTCACAATGGCTATTTACGAACACATCTCCATTTTTCATCTTTTTAAATGAAGAATGCATTTTTAATGGGAACACAAAAATAATAATTCCCAATTGATCATAGGATAATTTGTTGCAGGAGTTGTTAAATGTAGCAAAAAACATGCTTTTGATAATTACCAGAATGCAAAATAATATCTAACACTTAGGTGGTTTTGTTTGCATTTTTGCACAACTACCACCTCTATGGGAACAGCTATTTTATGTGGAATCTCATGGAGTACACACAGTAGCCAGAGCATGCTTTTTATTGTCTGCAGTGCCCAACCTGGTGGCTTGGGCGACACAATCCATACCAATGAATTGATGCACCATAGAAAGGGTAAAGCAATCAAAATGTTCCTTCCAATTTGCAACTCATCATAACTCTACGTGTCTCAGAGCCTCCGCTAGAAGATGGTACAAAGGACTCACCCCTGGCGCTGCAGGAAGGCCCTGTCCACCAGCCAGGAGCGTGGTGGAGCTGGGATTGGGCTGGAGCTGGTGTAGATTGGTCATCCCGACCACCTGCTGAAGCTGCTGGTTCTGGAGGTTCTGCAGCATCTTCTGGGTGGCGAGGGTGTTGCGCCCGTTGATCTCCAGTTGGGTCTTGAGGTGTGGGGGAGGGTGAAGGTACTTGCAGTTTTCCCTAGTGCAGCGGCCCTGTGGTCAAAGAAAAGGGGACTTATTTTGGTTACAAAGTTGCTTTTAAAGAAGCGAAAGAGGGTTTGCGGTTTGCATTGCTATCATCTAGGTATCAACTCATACAAATGTCAAGAAAATTCACTTTAAGATTTCAATGTTGCCTCCATTGGGTCTCAAGGTACAAGAAACGGTGAAGGAGAAACTTCCCTGTGGCCAAAGAAAAAGAGGGGTTTTTTTAATCAAATATATTCCTTTCCTTGACATGGAGGAGATTTACATCATCATTATGATTCTTGATTTCACAATGATAACAAATCAAGAACATCAAGTACTTGCAGGTCTACCTAGTTCAACACCCAGTGGCCAAGGAAAAAGAATGATTGATTAAAAGGCGGAAGATTGGCAAATAGGCGTGTTTAAGATCCAGAGACGTAGAACCCATATGGTATCTAGCAAAACCACAAGAAATACATGGATGAAGGACTTAGAAAAAAGAACAAACTGCAGAATACTGTTTACCTGACTCTAAGGTATCACATCCAGTGGAATCAAAACCTAATGGACAACCTCTACACAATTCAATAACATAGTATCACAACCAATTAACTCATCCAATGAATGCAATAGGTAACATGTCCTCAAAGAAAAGAGCGAAAAACACAACCAGGCTCTCGTGGCTATAGACAAGTTACCAATAAACACCTTTGGATTAACAACATGAAACTGAGAAGGAAAACAAATGGACAACCGAAAGATAATAAGACAACAAGCTGCCTCTCTGTTTGTGTCCAAGTTACCTATCTTTCAAGGAAATCTATGGACAAAGGAAAGAGTGGAAATAATATGAAAATTAAACTTCCTCAATCTCCAAATATGTAATGCTTTAACAGGGAAGTTTCTCCTCTTTCCAATTACATGCTGTTTAAAGCGAAAGACCAGTTTTGGGAGGAGGGCGCTTCAGTTATTTAACTAGTTTGCTAGCTGCAGTAAAATTATTACTATAATGCATTTTTTCAATAGTAAATTAGAGCATGTTCATAGTTTGTTTGAATGAAATCGACCTAGAAATGGCTTAATTATCGCAAAATAAAAAATTCTTTTTTTGTTTTTTTTTCTTTTTTTATTTTTTTTTTTTTTAAATTTATTTTTATTTTTTTTTCTTTTTTTATTTCTTCTATTTTTTCTTCCTTTTTTTGTCTATTTTTCCCCTTTTTTAATCACTTAGCACACCGTAGGAACAATTGCTGATTGACCTGTTCGACGTAAAATACACAGAATACGAGCAAAAATGTACTCTTAATATCTTACATATATATATTTAGGCATGTAAAGCAACTTGTGAATACATCAGCTCGTTTAACATCACTTTCTGCATCCTGGTCATTACGAATCTATACCTTTAAAGGGTTAATACACACAGTTACCCTTGGCCAAAATGTTCCCTATTTTGCAGGCTTATACACATGCAGATACAGTTACAAGAAATCTAATACTAAGTAACTTTGAGCTTAATCAATTCACAAAAGGAGCTTAAAATGAGCAAAATGCAAGTTGCATCATCCTATAATGTGAAGTATCATGCATCAGACATATATATTGCAGAGTACTTTTACAATAGTAGAATATTCAAAATACAGCACCTTGCTGGAATACTCCCCTGGGAGTGGAAAATGTGCATACATTGTATGGATGCATGCCAGAATCCAACAAACCGGGGTAATAATAGCTCTATGTTATTGTGGGCCTGCAGGAAGAACAGTTCAAAGAACTGAAGCGGCTACCCTGGGTAAATACGACGCATTATTATTATTATTATTAATTAACACTAATAGCATGTATTGAGATAACAATTTCATGTTTGTTTTAAAAAATTGGAGACACTGCTATAATTTTATGAAATGGGAAGTTTATTCATAATAATCATGCATGTAATTTTGATATTTTATTCAGTCAACTGAGTGTTTTGAAATAACTGACAACCCGCAATGTCCTTAATAGAAGTAGATCATGCTCTCGTTACCTTCTATCATATTTCAAATCCTACAGAAATAGAATGAATAAGACAGAATAACTGTCAAAAGAATGTAGAGCAGTGAGAAAATGCATTTCTATTTCCATGGTGATTTATCAAATTAACACCCATGAACCGCAATTTCCATTTGGTAATAGAGAATTTATCATACGACAAAGGATTTCTCCTTAAGTAAAAGGGCATCTATTCCTGAAAACTCTTTGAATTGCAGACAGCAGTGAAAAAAACCTGATTGAGTTAGACTCTAAAACCAGACTCTAATTGATATGTGAGTGAAATAATTCAGACTGCATCTCAAAGCCTAATCAATGTCTACCTAATCAAAGTATTATTAGGACATATTTTTAGTTTCTCAAGAGAAAATCAAAACATAATGTACAAGCTCAACAATAGGATGTCCAAGTTGCAGACACTTCACGGTTATAATACACCAATAAACCCTGTCTTGTAGCTATCATCCAAGACTAATCATGCACAAACTCTATCGAGAAAAGTTCGCCATTGCTCTCTTGAACTATTTCCAGGCATGCTTAAATTTTGGCGCGATGGATGCTTGGGCGTCGTTGTTTGCTCCGATAATGCCAGAAGATATTGTGCGTCTACCTTTCCTGTATTTGCTCATATCAACATGCTCGCATGTGGGTACACAAAATACCTGTCAGCCCTACTTCTTAAGATCATTCACTGCAATCTGCATATAAGAAGCTACCTCCAGACAATGCTAAGGCGGATCCAAGAGGGGGAAATGGGTTTTGGTTCCCTAAGGCCTCCCCCGTCCATAAAAAAGGCATCTTACCTTCTGAAAATAGCCAGACTTTTACTCTTCATTAAAATTAAAAAATCTCAACAAAATTATAAATAGATATGTAAAAAATATAACCTGAGAAGTCATTGGCTTGTCATTCCTTTCCAAGGCTTATTTCCGTAAAGAATCGTGCTACAAAATGAACAAAAATAGTTGAAATTAAACTTTTTGAACCAATCNGGCATACAGTGGTCTAAAGTGCCTTCACTTTTCTATGATCAACCAACTACTTGCTAGTAATCAATTGCACACAGAAATTAGGACCATTTCTCGGGAGATGATATTTTCTACCCCATCCCTCTGCCCCAAATTGA
Source organism: Temnopleurus reevesii (assembly GCA_036244855.1). NCBI lineage: Eukaryota > Metazoa > Echinodermata > Echinoidea > Temnopleuroida > Temnopleuridae > Temnopleurus > Temnopleurus reevesii. The sequence goes on along the minus strand of BQKZ01000436.1, from coordinate 134,819 downwards.
CAAATTCTGGATCTGTCCATGCAAAATATCCCAAGATATCCCATACAAAAGGTCCCTTCACATCTATAACAACTAATAGAGTCCCGCATTAAGGCTTTGAAATAAGATTGAGAGTCACACTGAGATTTAAAAATGAGCACATTCAAAAGGTCTGCTGCAATTGCTAAAAAAAAGTTTTTCATTCTATGCATAAAGCCTACTAAAATCACATCGCAAATCGCTTATAATCCAAGATAATGAAGCCCCCCACCCCCATCCTTTGTCTAGTTAGGTCTATTGACAAGTTATAAATATAATAATTCCAGACGAGAGCTTGACTGGTGATCAAAGCTCAAGGTGCTCCTGGAACTTTGGACTTTAAACAATTAGTAAGAACCTATAACAATCTCGTTAAATGTTAACGCAGGTGCACACACTTGTATTTTTGGGGTCTTTTATGATGTTTATAAGCGTTATTATTTGAGTGGTGCATGGGTGTGTTTATGGGAATTGATAGAGGATAGGTAAAAGGAGATTTATGTAGAGAATAGAGAAAGATGGAGGGAGAGTGAAAGGAAGAGAGAGAGAGAGAGAGAGAGAGAGGTAAGGGGCGAGTTACAGAAAAACAGAAATCAACATAAAGAAGTGAGAGAGAGAGACGGAAAGTGTGTGTGAGAATGTGTATGCGTGTGTGGGTGTGAGTGTGTATATTTCTTTGAGAGATAGAGAGAGATAGAGAGGGAAAGAGAAAGAGAGAGTGATAGAGAGAGGGGGTGAGTGACAAAAGATAGAAATCAACATAGGCAGGTGTGAATAACATATGGAAAATGTGTGTGTGTGTATGACTGGTTACTTCTTTGAAAGATAGAGAAAGATAGAAAGAAAAAGAGAGAAAGAAAGAGAGAGAGAAAGAAAGAGAGAAAGAAATAGGAGTTGGGTAATAATAATAGAAAAGAGAAAGAAAGTAATGAAAGAAAAAGGGTTGGGTGTCTGGCAAATTCACAAACTCGTCTGGTGTAACATTAACTGCGGGAGCGCTGGCCAAAGAATACAAATACAAAGCGTCACGTACTCGAGTCTAAACCCGCCATACTTGAGTAAACAAAAACTCAAGCGTAACATGAACGTGAAGAGGGAACTAAATTGGCAATGCCATTTTTCTATGGTACTGCACTCTTTCATGTACAATATTTCGTAGACATGCTTCAACAAGAGGATTTTTCCCCCATAGGAAATGCGCATGGCTGTGCCGATATTTGCACGGTTTCGAGAGTGTCGGGATAATGAGGAGGCCCATTATGTTGGATCTCTTGAAAAGGGAAATATTAAATGTTACCGCTATATTACAATATCAAATTGCAAAATGCAAATTGTTCGTTGTCAATCTTGTTCATGCAACTAAAGGGTAAAGGGAATTCTATCTACTCCAGTCCAAACTCAACTACGACTATATTTCTTCATCGCTTTTCCAGTATGGTATTTCAGATATGATGATGAAACAAGCATTAAAAACAAGGAAATCTCAGCAAATTTCTTATCCTTCATATATACTTCACTAATTATTGCAAAATCATCCATTTGGGAGTATACATTGGCTGGCATTCAAGAAAATAAAAAGAGAAAATATACCAGGCTGAACAATCTCTCCAAGGTTTTATATTTTGTTTCTTCCTGTTTGGTATCTAAAAAATATTGCACAATATTGCACAATACTTAAAGCTCAAGTAAAGTTTTGGTAACAGTGAATATATTTGTCTACGAATTTTGTCTTTAAATCTAAAAAAAAAAAGATAAATAGTATCATTAACATATTGCACAAAAGATTGTGTGAAAAATGAATGAGTTTTGGTAAAGCTACAACCTAAATGTGCAAAAAAAAGAATTGCCTGGTTTATGTTCATTTTTTAAAGATAAATTCAACTCGCACCCAACCCTATACCCACATACTCCTTTTTTTTAATAATGATAAAATTGATACAATACAATAGAATCGAAGGAAATGAAATATACCTTGCCATGTTTCCTTGACTATGTACCAGTAAGTTTAATTTGAATATAAATTGATTTTGGTTTAAAACTAATCTCTTTTGCAGGTGGACAATCAAAAGAGGATGTAATATGCATAATCTACCATAAGTCGGTCTGAAGTTGCTTTTGAACAACAAATTGCTTGATGGATGCATCCTTTTTATATTATATAAAATCAAATCAGTTTCTTGTCTCAAAGATGGGGAACAGACAAAACAAAAGGTCAAAAATATAATTAGATCTATTAAATTGATATTTCTGACCTTTTCAAAGGATATCTACTTACTTCAACAATCAATTACATCAATACCTAACATCACTTATCTGAAAAGTGAAAGAGTGGAAAAGAGGTATCCACTCAATTAAAAAGACAAAATAGAGAAAGAACTCACAAGAATTAGTTATGTTCACAACCACTCTTTGTGTTGGGCCGATGAATGTGCTATCAGGAAAATTATACAAATTCATTTACCACAAAATAGCACTGAAGGCTGATCTTTAATGAAGTCTTTGTTTATCATTCAATCTATTCACTGTTTTGTTTGAAGAATGAGGTATGACTTTACCAAGTAAACAGATGTCTTTTCAAACGAGGGCGGTACAAGGCATCTGTGGTCATATACAAAAACTTTACTGAATCTATATTTCCCGTACATATGCGGATATAGCCTTCGCATATATAGCACCGATGTACTTATAATTTTCACACTAACGTATAATGCTTGGCATATCCAATGTTTACAGACCAATGCACATTGTGTGGAGAAATGAAAAGTAGGGGAGAATTCCCTAAAATTTCTATTTTGCTACTGTGATTACAAGAGATATTTAATGACGATATTGAAATGTCTGAGAGAGGGAAAATCTTACATAAGAATAGTAGCGTTTATTTGCAATATTTTTTAAATTATCATTATCTCCCTCTCTCTTCACAAAGAAACATCTAAATATATTCATTCACACTGTACAGAAAATGTGGTATTATAGAGTCATTTCCAATAGTTCTAAGCATTCCTTTGCCCCAAAATCATTATTTCCCAATAGACAGCAAATACTATTTGTAGGGGATAATCTCCTTCTTTGGGGTATCTACAAAGTAAGAGGAGATTTCAGTCTAATGTAGTCAAAATTATATCTAAAAATATAAAAAACATAGACTTACTCAAACTGAAGAAAAAATGCATTCTTGAGTAACCAGACATTTTTTTAAAATGTTGGCCTAATATTGATCTAAGACATAGGACTATTCTACTCTGATAATAATAATAATGAACGGCTTTTATATAGCGCTTATCAACTCTAAGAATTCTCTAAGCGCTCTACAATTGCAGCATTATTACGCTGGCTTTAGCCCGGCAGCTACTTCATTAGCGCACTTGGCGTTTCAAGGAATAAATACTCCTACCAGGTACCCATTCACCTCACCTGGATTGAGTGCAGCACAATGTGGATGAATTTCTTGCTGAAGGAAATTAACGCTCTGGGTGGGACTCAAACCTACGACCCTCTTGTTGAAAGGCGAGAGTCATGACCAATACACCACGGCGCGTCCACACTCTCTCTCGTAACCTTCTTTAAAAAAACACAAAATGACTTTCCCNAATACTACTAATGTTCATGTTGATGATGGCAGCCATTTTGAAAATGGCCGCCATTTTTGTTACAGGCCGATACAGAGATGCCCTCACTTCTAAAATTTATCAAATAGAGATAATCAACACGTGTGCCAAATTTCATGCTTGTTTCACAAATCCCACAATCATTTCACATATCTCTCTAGCTATGAGAGAGGAAATATCATATATGAGGATAGCACAGTTTATCTGCAATATTTTTTAAATTTCATTATCTCTCTCTCTCTTCTTCTTCTTTTTTTCATATGGAACATCTGATTACATTTGTTCACAATTTACATACGATATGGTATTAAATAGTTCTTTACAACAGTTTCTGAACATTCCCTGGCCCCCAAAAATCACTATTTTCCAATAGACAGCAATAGTTGTATATTTGTAAGGGATAATCTCCTTCTTTGGGATATCTAAAACTAGTAAGAGGATTGAGATTTCAGTCTAATTTTTAATATAGTCAAAATTATATTTAAAACGTATAACAAACATAAACCTTCTCACAGTGAAAAAACGTGTTTTCTTGGGCCATCAATCATTTGTTCTAATGATGGCCTAATATTGATCTAAAACAGAGGACTTTTCTACTCTCCTAACCTTCTTCCGAAAGAACAAAATGACTTTCCCTTGATATCAAATCCACCCCTCTTCCAACTGTAGCAATTTTAAACTGATTCCATAAATGACATCACTCAGTAGCAATTTACTTCCTTCTTCCATTTGCTGACCTCCTAACCCTCGGATCTCCCCAAATCTTCAAATTGGCAATACGACTTTGATTCTCGCGTTGCAATAACCATCCACAAGACTGTCAACAGCCGATAGTATTACAGCGGCGAGGTTCTCACCATCTTCGATTGCGGGCTGTAGACAAAACAACATACCACCCCCTTCAGACTTAGTAGCTCCCACGTTGTCCGATGCATGAGGCCGTCATCTTCTTCCAGCTTCGGACCAATGGAGTCACTGGTTAACATCAAAGATTTTTAAGTCTAAACTCGTTAATCTCTTCATTAACACAAATAAATTACAGGCAGAGCTTGTTACTAGCAGAGGATATTGAACTACAACAACATAGTAACAAGTTCAGACATTATATTAAAATATGAGTTAGGTTTAGAACCAGATACATCAATGGAATAATATAGCAATTATCCTCTTGCAGTGTGTTAGTATATATCTTATCTAAAAAAAATCATACTATTCAATGCTAAGCGCATAGTTGGAATTATTTCATGTGTAAGCCCAAGTGGCCTTTTTACAATCTCAAAAGGTCTTTTTCTTTTGAATTTGTTGTTGCCATTGCAAATTTTTTGTACAATACATTGTATTACTTGAAGAGGAAAGAGTATAAAGCACCGTTTCCCCGGAAGATATTCTAACCTGTTTCATCATGGCAACGTCTCCAAAATTTGTCATCAAATCACCATATCATAAGAATAAGGAAGCCAAAATAGGACACAGTCTATGACATTTCAAGTCTAAATATCATTCTCTTTTTGCACAAATTCTCCTCTTGTGTGAAAAGGGAAGCACCAAAAACCACATTTTATAATGTTTCAGACATCGGAGGTATCCTGATACATCGCACCAAAATGAAAGAGAAATTTTGTCATTAAAGCTCAAGAGAAAGGATATGTCAGCTAAAATAGGACATATTTAACAAACTCTTGGAACAACATATACAATTTTGAGTGTAAAGTTCATCTTATTTTTCCCTTTAGTTCTAAAATGTTGTGAAAAGGGAAGCGTCAAAAACCACAATTCAGAATGTTTCAGACATGGGAGGTATCCTAATATATAGCACCAAGGCAACGTCTGCAAACTGAAAGTGAATTCTTGTCATCAAAGATCCATAGAAAGGATACGGCAGCCAAAATAGGACACGTTTAAAAAAGTCTTGTAACAGCCAATAACATCACAAGTTTAAAATTATTTATATATTTTCTCTTCAGTAAAAAAAAAAATGTGTATAATTCTCCCCTTGTATGAACAGGGAAGAACCAAAACCACATTTCATAATGTTTCAGACATGGGGAGGTATTCTAATACATAGCACCAAGGCAACGTCTGCAAACTGAAAGTGAAATCTTGTCATCAAAGCCCGAGAGAAGGGATACGGCAGCCAAAATAGGACACATTTAAAAATCTCTTGTAACAGCCTACAACATCACAAGTCTAAAATCATTTATATATTTTCTCTTCAGTAAAAAAAAAAGTATAAATTCTCCCCTTGTATGGATAGGGAAGAAGCTAAAACCTCAATTCACAATGTACCAGGCATACCATCCAAGGCAACGTCTGCAAAATGAAAGTGGAATTTTGTCACCAATGCTCCATTTCGGGAGAAAACCTGTAAATAGAACATTTCAGACAAACTAAAGTGAAAGTGCCTTTTCGATCCAACTCCGGGAAGTGGAAACATGAACTTCATCCGAGTTATTTGGAATTAGATGATAATTAATTTTGTTATGAATCTATGGATCAAATGAATAAAAACATCACTATAATAAGAATAATAATATTGGGAAAACATTCAAAGTATTGAAAATGTGCTCAATTATTGAAATGCATACCATTTCATAAATAAAGCAATGTCTTTGCTGAAAGTAATGCATTTTCCAAGATTTTCTTTAATTACAGATGCTACAAAATTGTCTGTAATGGTTACAACTTGATTTTCCAATATCTTGGTATGTCAATAGCCTAAACAGAAATGTTTCGATGTAAATGATCAACTTACATTTGATCCATTTACAAACTTGACTTTTGTTCAACCAAAACTTGAAAGCAATTGGAAAACAGAATTTAATCACACCTGAATATACTTTCATATCCTGTATCTAATAGCTCGTCACCTCAATATACTCTTGAAATTTCTAGGCTTGCAAAGAGAAAAAAATTTCACAGTAGTTGTGCATCATCATAGGTTTATATTAAAGTTATCAAGTAAAACAAATACCATATTTAGAACTACAAAGCTCTAACTCCATGTCTAATGTTATGACTTCTGTACCTCCTGTTTATAAAGAAGATTGTAACATTTCATGATACGAAGGGTTTAACCCATATTATTTCACAAGGAATTGTTACCTTTTTTCCCCCGGTAAATATGTTATCCAACACTTCTTTGCATAGATAGAAACTGAGAATAGGTCTGAAACCTATTAAAGCCTAGTGTTTCAAAGTAAATATGCTACCTTTAACAAATAGTCGAGCTAAAAATAAAGTATGTAGAGTTGGGTTCAATAGGGAACTCGTCAGTCTTTTGAAATTAGATTATATTGTGCTTTATCTTGCTTCAAATTTCAAATTTCTTGTTTACATACCATATATTAATCTTTAGGTTGATTTTTAGAGTAGCCTAATTAAAACAAATATCAATGTCTGTTGACAAACATATCTCATTTTTACAAGGTATTAATATCTTTTAAATCATTGAACACAGCATTTAATGGATTAACATTTCATAATGGTTTAAACCCTGCAATAATTTTGTCTATATTTTCTGATATGCATTTTTGTTGAAAAATATCTTGTATAGCTATTGATCATCATATTACTGTCTTTCTAAAATGCAGGTACCCTTCAAACCAATGAACCAAGAAATTCATGAGAATCACATTTAACGAAAATGTTTAGAAATATAAGTGCATGTATACGTATTTTTGTTGATGTGATGGTTTTGGTTTTCCAATTTCGCGTAATGTTAGCCTAACCCTTTAAAAGATTCAGAAGCTGAGATTTTCATTGCTTGCGCTAGTCATGGGGTCAAAGGGAGGGCAAAGGTGCAGCGAAAATGTGTTAGCCCATTTTACCAAATAGATCCTGAGACCATCTAACGAGATAATCGGGAATGTTTTTTCTGCGATTAAGAGAAACTTCAATAACGGGGCACTAGCCGAGCTGAGGGGAGAGGAAATTCACATTTCTGCCCTAATGTTGCACCCCGATGTCTCGCCTCGTCTCGAAGGCAAACCCAAAAAGGAAGCGCCTGTTAGCGTCACATTACTTGAACCAACTTCTGCACGCAGAGTTGATTTAAGATTGCTTTTTGATTTTGTGTGGAAAGGTGAAAATGATGGGAAATGGTCCATTGACCTACTAAAGTCGATGACACCTTTGGACATTCTGATAAGTCATTACTAAGTTACATTTCGATTTTGTATCTATAGACTACTTTTTGAGGGGTCACAAAAGGTTATGAAACCTTTGGATATTCTCATAAGTCATTACTCAGTTAAATTTCGATACATGGGCAACTTTTTGATGGGTCATAGTACTATATTTCAGAATAAACGAAGAAATCAACTCACAAAATTCTCCAACGCTATTGAGGAAGCGTTACGATTGTTAAATATCACAAGATTATGACTACATATTTGGCGATGTCTGTAATCTTGTAAAGAAGCTTCTTATGGACAAACATAAAGCTATTTCACAAGATTTTACTTGGTTAAAAAAAATCTTTTCAGGTTTAAAGAATTATTAAAAAAATCAAATAGATGGAGTGAATCATTGAAGTGTTAGAAAATTGCATTTGCTGCAGTAAACAGAACTGTTATATGAGAAGACACAAAAACCCCAATCTCAAACAAACGATCCATCTTGAGTTCTACCACAGGAAAATTTGTAGACCTCTAATCTAAAACAGAAGGAATTAGGTGAAAAAAAAAGACATAGAAATACTTTTACATTAGTAAAAGTTATGAGAAAAAAATGATAATGGTTTCCTAACATATGTGAACTTGGCATTAGTTTCTGGATCACTGCTAAAATACAAAACAAGCCAATCATCTTTCAAAAAGACAGTAGGATGTAATCACACACCAAGAGTTTCCCAACAGATTGGTATCATTTCTCTGCCAATCTCCCCGAGGCCATTCACCTGCAACCTGTTGGTGACTTGGGCAAGAGAAATGAACACCCATCTTTCTTAGTCTACAACCATTAACCTATGCCTGTCATAGCAAGGAATAAAATGTCTAATCTGTTAGATGACACACCCTAAAAATGTACCGTATGCTTCATATACTTGAGCAAAAGCTACTGATATAAAAATTCAGAGACTATATTAATGGGCTTGGCTCAAGACTTCATGAAATTAAGCATCCACTACCGAAAATTTGTCTGTGTGTTGAGACTACACCGGGCAGTGGTTGTATATTTTCTCTGCTTTCCTCAGCTGGATGAGAGGGCAGAGTTGACCCTATTCTGGGTCACGTTTGGTCTAGACGTTTAATTAGCAGCCCTAATGACCTTGCCAACAGAGGGGTAGGGGGTGAAGTGGGAGGATGAAGAGGGGGTCATGTCGCCCTTTGAGGCTCAGGCTTCACAAGACCTTTTTGGTTGCACTTTCGTTGATGACACGAGTTGGCTGGCTGGCATTTTCAGAAAAAAAGCTGTACTATATCAAGCTCTCTATAGCATGTATAGGGGACACAAAGAGAAATACAGGGAATCATTTTCCTGGTGTCACATCACAATTTGCTATGCATTTTAGCAGGATTGCTGTACAAAATATATTTTGTGGAGCAAGTTTTTTACAAAGAACTGTAAGCCTATAGTAAAGAATTTGAAAAGTTTTTTCAATGTCTAATACTGCTAATCAAATGTGAAAAGTAAAGTTATTCCCTGAAAGACTAAAAAACATGTGGTTTCGGAACATGAATCTCGTTAACAGCATTACAACACAGATGACCACTATAGACAGGCGGTCACTGGGACAGGCTGTTATGAACAGGTTTTTGTTTTAGCGTTTTGCAGCCTTGTTGCTTTGAACTGCCGACTAATTTAACAGAGACAAACTTTGAGAAAAGAATCGCCTGACTCAAAACACCACAGCAACTGCTTCCGCCAAATTTGATTAATTGGGGGAAACAATCAGTCATGTAATTGCTTTGGTGAGGAGATTATCGTAAAGCTAAAGCACGGAAAAAGTCTTGGAGACCGCTATGATTTCATCCCTAAACTAATCATCCACAAAGTTGAAAAAGGTACATTAATGTAAGTCTACAAATTTGAGAATTGCTTAAAGGCATCATATGATAACTAAACTTATCATCCACAAAGTTGAAAAAGGTACATTAATGTCAGTCTACAAATTTGGGAGTAGCTTAAAGGCATAACTAGATTGTCCCAAAATTGTCTGCAGGCTTTTTTTCATACTTTTTTAACTTTAAACATTTATTTTAGAAATTTCCTGATCTTAACTATCATTACTGTATACAATTTTCTTTGATGTAGTACCAAATATCATCAGCGTTTTTACGATCCGGCCTATAACTACCGGGCCGCTGTTTGAACACATAGAAACCCTCGATATCGCATAAAGTACAATGACATACCACTTAAATTCATGTTATTTCAATAGCAACTACATATGTGTATTTCCATTCAATTGATACGACTGATTCATGCAACCACCCCTTGCTAGTAGGTCGGTTCGTAAAATCATTGATGATATATTTGATGATGTTTAAAGAAGTAAAATCAGCAATTTACTGAAGTGTTAGATGTAACAATGCGTAAGCTTCCCAAACCAGAAGTCACTTCCCAAACTTAACAGATCGATATCAACGGTGTTGGGATATATTGTTTGATATTGACATTGTTGTGAGATATTGTTTGATATCGCCTATTGTTGTTGGTGAGAATTGAATCGAATCTCATGAAAGAAATAGAAAGTATGTCTAGGGTTAGGCTGGCTCTTGCAAATAATATATCATTGTTGCCTTCAGAACAATCATCTTTGGGTTCCGCAAAAGCGTACGTCAAGTCGATGCATACCAAACCCATCCCATGATTCACTTACAAATGATACCAATCAATGGATGATAACCATAATGAAAAAATATCTCTATCATTTTAATAACGCTCCCTTACATTTGTCACCACTCCTCCAAATGTTCTGTCTATGCATCAGACCTAACCCTGAAAATTCATTATGCTTTTCCGTCGTGCTTCAAAGAACACCATTCAAATATGCTTTTTTTTATTTCCTAGATTTTGCTATTAAAGCTCAATCAAGCTTTGCACAAGGTGCCTGTAACAATGAAAAAATGATTCCGCTTTGGAAATGTGTTTTAATAGAAAAGCCACGCTAATCTGCATTTGTGAATACGAATGTTCAGGTTGGACTTTGTAGCATATAAAATGATCAACTTGACATCACCCAATGACATGCTCAGAATTAAGCCCATTTTCCCAGTAGTAATTTGCAATAAACTTTGCTTAAACGTTAGGCTGGATTTGGCGGTAAATAATGACTTAGAATGATCATTGACATAAGAATTATAGATCTAACACGATATAAAGTATTTTCGTAAAATATAAAGTGGGTGTTTAGGTCTCGGAACAATAGATCTGTATTCATGTGCAGACACAACAATCTCAAGCCAGTTCCTAATTGAACACTATTACAAAGGAGCGTTGAATTGGCATTTGAGTAATTTTACGGAAATAGATTATATCGTGTTATCATCACATTTTTACTTGAAATCTTAAGATTTGCATTTTAACGAGATACAGTGCAGGTCAAAATATTTTGCTTACATGTCATCACTATAAAGCCGATAACATTGGGATCATAGTAGAATCACTGGGTCATATTCATTGTTTTAAGTTTTTATAGTGATAACAGGTATAAATAATTGTGACTTGTATTGTAGGCGGGTGGCAGAAGGTGCGGGAATGAATAGCAGACAAGATTAATAAGAACTCACTTTAAAGGCCCGGGCACACCAAACACGGCACAGCATCACGGCACGGTATTTACGCGCTATCTTGGTTGGTATTGGCCAGCGCGCTCCTCCGCGCAAAGGATGTACAACAATTGGCCAATCACAGGGGAGCTAGCGCGTAAAAACCGTGCCGTGATGCCATGCCATGTTTGGTGTGCTGGGGCCTTAAAGGTGGATGGTGAATTAAAATATCAACCAAAAGCCTTCTGTACAATTTCCTTTGGGCAGACATGTATCTTTTGTGACATTTCAATCTCATAATTTAGAATACAAAGATAAAAATAGTTAATCAAACAAAAATAAATAAATATGAATTCAAAAATTATTAGAGAGGAAACCAACAGTTGTAAATGTAAGATCAGGAAGATAGATACCTTGGCCCATAAAAATCTACTAATACTATCAGTTTATGATAATTTTACTTCTACTGGAGATGTTGACATAACATATTTAAAGAATAAAATTATTTCAAAGTTCAAAAGAATATTTGGTACAGAGAAAAGAGCAATACAATGCAAACTTGCAAAAGTATATGAGATATATCTGTGAATTGATAGCAGGACTTTTTTAACTCATATTCATGAGCAATTATTCATGAAATATTCTTGTGAAACTCATTGAATTTTTATACAATGTAAAATTAATGTAATTTTCATGTAATATGTAAGTAATATACAATTTTGTAAATATCCATGTAATATACATGTAATGATTGCCTTTTTAGGTTAATACCCAGAGTCATCATGGTGGTATTGGTGAAAATCATATCAAAATGGTGATGGAAGAGATAATAATGATATATATTATCTATATAGCGCTATACCAGTTCCTATTGAAACTGACCAAATCACTTCATATCATTTTTACCAGGTCATTGGATTCATGGCAAGTCACCTGTTGGGCGCGCACTCCTAAACCAACCACAAGACCGTTGTTTCCTACCAGTACCCAAAAAGCAACTAGGTGAGAGTGGCCAATGTGGATAAATTTCTTGCCAAAGGAAAATAGTGTGGATGGGCATTGAACCAGGGACCCTGTGATTGAAGTCCAAGGACGTAAACCACATGACCACGACACCTCCACAACTTACAAACTTCTTAGAAAAAATATTGAAAGCTATTATCTAACAGATTAAAAAACAAAATCCGCTGGGATAGCAGGATATTTATGGCAAACACCAAGAAGGAAACAACTGCAATAAAATATGACTAAAAAGGCTCATTTTCATAAAAAATAACAAGGAAGCAACTATATATCATATGAGGAAATGAAATGCGAGGGATAATATTGCACTCGTGAGTGTTCAGTTTTAATTCAAAGGGAGTGGGTTTGTCATAACTAACAATTTGGTTAACACACAACCGTAAATCATTTTAACAAGTAAATTGGCAGTAAACTGGTAGAAGATCACTTGAAATCATACTGATTGCTCATTATGCATGCATCAAAACATATGTGTTTTAATAATAATAATAATAATATTCAGTTCTTTTATGGCGCATAACACATAGCCATAGCATGTCTCTATGCGCTTACAGAACAGAAAAAGAAATAACAGAATGGAGAGTGGAGAATATAGATCTGCTTTAAAAAGCAAGAAAACAAAGTACATCTGATATTGTGCATTGGATTCATGTACACGCAAATTATTTGTTAAATAAATACTTCTTAAGCATAGCCTTATACTTAACTAAATCGTCAATATTTCTCAGGTAATTTGGGACTGAGTTCCATAGAACTCTTTGCTGTCATACTATAACAGTTAAAGAATTTGATGGGGCTCCTTCTTAAGCCAAGGACTACACAAACTGGATAGTCCCAGCACAATGTCTGTGGGAATTACAGAATTCAGCAGTCAATGGGTAAAACTGGTGGCAGCGGTGGGATCAATGTGCTTTAATATCAGAATGAGGCATGGCAATACAATCATTCAATTACAATTTCACTACTAAAATTAAAGAAAATCACAATAAAATCAGTAAAAAAAATCATTTGAAATGCGTCCCTAAAAAGACATATTCAGATGTTCTTTGACTTTTCACTCACTTGTAAATTTTCTTAGTCTCATTTGTCACATGAAATTTGTTCCTAAAAAAATAAAGAAATAATACCAAAAGAGCTTCTTCCAACCAACTGACGCTATTTTAAAAAAAAATGGCATTCGAGGGCACTCAAACAACTATTGTTTCAGAGCCTAACTCATGCATACTGGGCCTCACACTCGATATGCATTTTGAACATACATAATTCGCACAAGGTTTAGACCTCCAAATTTTCCGTTTCCATCTCCGGGCTAATTAATTTCTCCCGGCCTTGGAACAGCAATGGTAGCTTCACGATTCATTGTTTTCCAGTGTCAAGTAATATGTCTCCTTCATAAATTAATTGGATAGTGAAAAAAATCGTTATTAAAATGGGAGGGAATTAAATATGTGCAGAATAAAATATACGGATTGATTTACCATACATCTGGTTTTGTTATTCTTGGTAATAGTCTGCAAAATGCATGGTAATGAGAAACAATTTCTCTGAAATGATTTCGGTTAATTGCTTCCAAAACTTCATGCACAAATCTTGTTAACCAACAATTGAAATGAAAGATATATTCCCTTGTATTTGTCCTTATTTTATGTTTTATCGAAGCAACAATTTCATTTGAGATGTTTGCATGTGCATGATTATGACTTGCATCTAAAGAAAAACTATGGTTTAGGCCCTCAGTGATTCTGGATGGAACAACAGAAAATTGCAACAATGTAAAATGATATTTCATTAAAAAAAAGACACTAAGTCATGGATCATCAGCAAATGGTTGAGATTACAATATCTAAAAATAAAATTCTGCAAATGAGAGAAGAATAGCCCAATGGAAAACTCACATTTTCATATCACTTAATATTTTCAGTGTTATGACTTTGACAAATTTCCTAAGAGAAATGCATTTTTATGTATTGTACATCAGTGCACATAAGTGGACATTTATTTGCTTGTCTCACAAACATAACAAATATACTACAAAATAATTCCAATACGATTCCAATCCATTATGAATAATGCTATCTGATATCACATTCGTGGGAGTTTTAATTCAAGTAAAGATTGGCTTCCAAAATGCATTTAGATTGGGATAATACATCTACCCTTTGACCTATAACTGCCTCAATATAAGGCACAGACGAGCAACGAGAAACGGTAAGGGCATATAAGCAAATACACCGATGTAGCATTTACACAGCACTTTATTGCTTTATGATGAGTGTTTAGAGTAGTCCTACTACATTACCTGCATGGGGGCGAATCACGATTCATAGGGGGTGATCTTCCTCGATGAAGCTTTTTCTCTCTTACATGTAATCTCACGACTCTCGTCAGTTCCGGCGTGGAAACATACAAATCACGCGGTAATCGAATCCTACAAGAGAAGGGGCTTTGTCAGTTAGACCAGTGTTCGTCGATTCTCATCTTGCAGACAGTTTAGATGATTAGATACAATGATGGTATGTTGAAGCGGTTTGAAACCATGCGCTTTCCGGGAAAATGGTCGTTCACGTAGTCTATTTCATGCACAAAGAATGCAACGCTAACAGTGCACACAGGTAAAACCCAATCACCACGTGAAGGCTGCGTCCGTCAGAGATAGCAAAAATCGAATGCCACTTCCTCAAAGGTGTTCAGTCGATGTCCTCATCAAAAAGCATACACACACAAATGATCGAGCCAGACGGTGGGAGTCACGGATAGAGAGGGAGAGAGAGGGAGATATTCAATAATTCTGCTTGCATAGGTTTTTGTTTTCTGTTCCGATTCACTGCAGATTGGCGCTACCAGGCGTGATGGGAGAGAGAGGCAGAGAGATGGAGCAAACGTGCCACATGTATGTTTGACAATGAGAATAGAGTAAAGTAACATTCGTCTCTCTGTCCGTCGTCTGCATCGAGTCTGAGCTAATAATGGACTGTGTGATGTGAATGGCTTGATGACAGCATGTATGTAAGCCTACCTGGTTGGTCGACTGGTTTCTCAGTAGACTGGTGGTGGTGGTGGTGGTGGCGTGGAGCATGCACAATGTGGACACACTGTTCACATATCCAAGATCATTCATGTATGCTGGGAACCATTTGCCCAGAGGTCTAGTCTATTTAATCCAGACCCTTGTGCGATCTTTCAAGGAAACTTAAATACCTGTTCCAATGCCTAGGTGTGGCAAGGGGGTGTGGTATGGGTAGGTTTGGTGTAGTATGGCATCGCTGATGGGTGGGGTAGAAATAGTTCGGAGTTGGGGTAGTAGTAGTTCGGAATAGTTTACTTTAGTACAACTCTGAAAATGAATATCGTGTGGAAGGCGTCTATTTGGCATTCAAATAAAAGCAGTATCAAAATAAGATTTCTCTTTTATGCTTTCTCCAGTCCTGATTGTGCAAGGACCACATTTAGTAGCTGCAGACTTTCGAGTGATATTACTGAGAAAATAATACATTTTTTCAAATATCATTCAATTAGGGGCGTGGGTGGGATAGGGTTGGGTTGGGTTGGGCATAACCATGATTCTGTATCAAGTTCACTTACAATACTACAATCGCATCATGAAATGACGCCTGAAAACTGTTTGAATACGCAGACTAATGATTAAAAAGGTGGTGCAAGGAACCAGAACTGTCCCGAAAATGGGGAACAAACATACGCTCCCCTCTAGTGCTCCAGAGCTTGAGACGCAGAGCAAACATTCCCTTGCTATTGCAGAGGATGAAGCCAAACGACCTTTGATCTCAAGTGCAATTCACAATCCATGTTCCCTCTATCAGGTGAATAGAATTAACTATATCCCAGTTGCACATTAGTACCACAGAAAATGATTTGTACACAATAAGGTAAATATTAAATGCTATACCCCAGTGGCGTGTGGGACCCACACAATGATCAGAAGAATAGTGGGTAAATATTAAAAGCTATATCCCAATTGTGCATTAATACCATACAACCGAACAGTAAAAAGCTGGTAAGTATTAAATGCTTTATCCAAATGGTACATTAGAATCACAGATAATGATCAGTACACAATTTATAGGTATATAACAAGTACTATAACCTAGCAGCACATAGGCACTTAGATCAGGTATTTGTTCAGGTGCATAATAAAAAGCAATTTTTTTTTACCAACTATAGTAACACAATAGGCCTAAATCAAATTTTAACTAGTACCGTTAGCACATTTGTTTCTTAAATATGACAAACTGATGAAATGTATAATGCAATACTTTCATTCCCATGTTTTCAAACTAAAAATAGCAATAAACTTCTTATGCCCTCTTCCATGGTCTTCTGTTTGTAAACAAATGTAACAATGATCGATAGATGGGGTAATTTCCCTCATTTGGAGATAAAGCAATTCACAGATAGGTCACAGAATATGGAAAGTGGGGTAAGATTATAATAATCCTATTTAATGGGTACCACAAAGCACGTATTTACAAAGAATTAGGTAAAATATCTAACAAAAAATGAGGAAAAAGAAGAAAATTTGATGATTTATGATTCTGGTTCAAACACATTACTCTTCACGCCCAGATAAGCCTATCCCTTTCTTGCAATTGGGGAAAATGTTAAGTGCCATACAAGTGCTTAATACAGCCGTTGGTAGTGGTAGTTATTACCCTATTTCTGCGGACACAATGGAGATTGCCGGAGAATAGAACGAGAGAACAAAGAGAAGGAAAACAAAACAGAGGCCAGACACAGTGTTTACACAGAGATTATCAGATTGCACCCCTTCGAGGAGAGGGTGAGAAAAAATGAGGAGCGAAAGACGAAAGATGGAGATGGAGAAAGAGACATTTGGGAAGAGAAGGGAGGGAGAATGGAAGAGAGTTGGAGGAGGAGAGACATGGAGATGAAGAAAATAGACAAAATGGATAAGAGAGATACATAGAGAGAAAGAGGAAGAGAAAGAGGGCAAGATAGACATCACCAACTTTCCAAAGTTGCAGTTGATTTGCAGTTGATTTTGAGCAACATCCCCCTAGTCTACACACCAAATAGCTACAACCAATAGGTAATTCATCTGATTTACTACATGAAAATCAGATTCAATGAATGTCTAATATTGTTGAATTGCCTATTCTCAATGTTTCCATTTACACTTTACCAAATTACCCCTCCCTCTAAAAAATACGAGTAAAAAAGTAAAGTAGAAAGAGGTGGAGAACGCTACTGAATTGTGGTGATCAACAATACGTAGCCAGTCTTTCTTAAATGATTTCAATGAAGCAATAAACTGCTCTAGATTCTCCCGCCCCCTTAGTTTCGCTCCTCACATCTTGTATCTAATCATGCTATTACGAGTGATCAGCTGCAATGTCGGGCAAGGTCCATTCAATTTGGAATGCATCAGAGAAAGTGCAAGATCCGCCCTCCTACTCTCAGACAGACCGCTCCCCCCATCTTGCTATTTCACATGTTCGTCTGTAAACTCTGCCTACAGCATCTTGTACTTTGATAGGCTACTTCTAATATTCGCCGAGGCTATTTTACGGCAAATTGCGACGAGTTGTTCAGAGTTGAGGGCTTGTCATACCGCTTCATGCAACTCTTGGTGACTATCCAGTACTCACAACTGAAGCCTGTATTATAAAAGAGATATGATTCATTGAATATTAATCATATCTCTATGACTTTATCAATCATATCTCTCTGACTAAGTTTTGCCATAGACTTACGATATATATTCATCATAAGTCTACTCTGCATCTTTTATGTTCCAGGTCCCTGCACTGATTTATTTCACCATACAACTAATTGAATATAAATCATATCTCTATTCCTATGGTACAAGTTTTGCCATAGACTTACAATTAATGTTCATCATAAGTCTAATTACATCTTTTATGTTACAGGCCCTAGGACTGATTTATTTCAGCATTGTTAAAGCAAATGTCAAGTATTTGCACATAAGTTAAATTTGTAAAATAAGTGGTTAACATAGTGATAGATTTTAAAAGAAATACACAAGAAGATAAGTGGACAAGGGAAATTAAACAATGCAGTTTAGAATTGATTAAAATTGGGCAAGTGTAATATTCTAAGTCCTGACAAAGCTTAGTTTTTGAACATTTACTCTGTCATTTTCACATTTCCTTGCAAATTCATTTGGCATTAAATCAAAAAGTTTTGACCATTCTTTTTAAGTTTTGGGCAAATTTGTGAATATTCCTTCTCTTGTCATTACAAGAAAACAGACATTACGTTTAACACAAAGCGGTTAAGAACAAAGGGTGTCGACGCCATTGAAAGTATGATGTGGCACTTGCCAATCCTGAAGCAACCAACCTCCGAGAATAAGGCGTTGGGCTGAGGAGTGGTAAAGTCTCAAAATTAATTGAAAACAGCTGCTCTCGTCTGTCAACAAAATTCGAAAACAAAATCATGACACCAGTTCTTATCTTTCAACTTGAAATGAATTTGGAACATGAATTATGCTCTGCTTTCCCCAGAGCCGGAATGTCACGTACGGAACATTCTGTCATGTGCGGGGTTTGCCCTCCTTTGAGTATTATAAATACTGCTACCATGGTTTCTAAATTCTATCAACCTCCTACGGTTGATGACTCCAAAGATGCTTGGAATACGATCGGATCTCGTTCGGATTTCACCCCTAAAAATGGTAAATGTTCCAATTCCAGGAATTATGTTCTGGATTAGGCATTATGGCATATCCTTGTAAAGTCAACTCCAGCATGTCCAGTATGAGGTAATTACACACTATCCACAAGGTTTGAGGTCCAAGCCCCAGTTATGTCTTTCAAATGGTGACATCAAAGGTCCTTCCTCCCCCGATGAAAATTTTTCTGGAAAAAAATTCCAACTTCCTCTATCACTGTGAGCAATGCCTTAATTTTTGATGATTTTGAGATGCAGGGTAACATTTTTTCTTTCCTTTTTTTTTTCTACTACAGGCCTAACTTGTCATGGTCATAATACGCAAAAACTTATACATTAGAAGCAGTCCTATTACAGTAGAAGGGTAACAGTCAGGACTTGCTGTACACTAAACATAATAGTAATTGAAAATGATACCAAGAATATAGAAGCCTGCAAAGACAAAGTGGCCATGAATACCTCGGGGCCACAGTCACCCCAGTCTCCCTTACATATAAGCCAAATTGACAATTTGTATCAAAATGCAATAAATATAACTCATTCTCAACAAATAACCTACAGCCCCGGTCACATAGGACCCCGGAAGCAACACGATTCACCCTGACTCTTTGTTAATTCACAGGTAACTGCCTCAGAACAATGAGTCGGGTGAATCGTGTTGCTTCCGGGGTCCTATGTGACCGGGGCTTTACCTGTGGCATTGGGTTTTTTGCTTAATGACATTAAAACATATTTAACTACTTTATTATCTCATTCCAATTGCTTGATAAAGGAAATCCATACTTCCTGCAGTTGAGCGATTAAAATGGCCATTAAAAACTCTACTTTCCTAACTGCAAATCAGATGCAGATTTTTTTCATGCAATTACTATAAAAGAAATCTGAAAACAGGAACAATGCCATGATATCCCGCATGCAATTACTATTTGAAGTTCCTCTGCCTGTCCATATGTCAGAAAAAGCATGCTGTGTTATTACAATGGGATCAGAGTAGAGTTGCGTTGCTAGGCAACCGATACAGAAGCCTGTTCGAATGACAAGTGTGTGAAAAGTTAGCGTAAGGACCTGTGAAAAACAAGCTCATTTGAACCTCCCGTCTCCCCCTCAACGGATCAATCAAAGCGTCAACGAGAGACACAAAAGCTCGAACGAAATGTGAAGAAAGAAAAACAATTTCTTCCGCTACCTACTCCCACATAAGTTCTTGATGACGTTGTTATCTAAATACAATCCCGGTAATGGCACATCGAAGCAGCATAAATGTATTTTGTGACTGTGACATTTTCTCTGGTTTAGATAAAAATCTGTGAACGGGGGTGATGTGCACGTTCACAATGTTAAAAAAGTTAAATCAATATTTCAATATGTTTGTCCTGACACAAAAAATTGACCGCCATCCCCAAAAATATAAGCATCAAGTTCTTTCTTCACTTGCTTGCATCCTTCCTCCTCTATCTCTTCCTCATTTTCTTCCCACCCTCCATCTCCTTTCCTCTCTTCCTCCCCACTCCCTCACCATGCTTCCCCACAACCTGTCGATTTCTCTTTCCCTCTCCCCTCTGCACCTCTCCCTCCCTCCATCTCCCATCCTCTCCGAGATGTTTTTCTTTGAGATAATATCCAGGACCCCCTGCCCTCCCAGAGTGTTTAGTTAACCTACCTACATGTATCTCCCTCCTTCCTTCACTCTCTCCCTTCCCTTTTCCTTACAATATTCTACCTGTCTATCCATCCATCTTGATCTTCTTCCTTTTTCTTATAGCATCCAATGCTCCCTTACTACTCCCCCCCCCCTCTCCCTCCTTCTCCCTCTCCATCCCTCTCTCCTAGATCATATTCCTCTCTGGAGGAGATATCTTGGACCATTGTCTCTCTCTCTCCCTCCCTCCCACCCCTCTCTCTCTCTCTCTCTC
>BQKZ01000436.1:101648-113344 GCA_036244855.1 Temnopleurus reevesii | reverse complement strand
AAAGACAAAGAAACAACCGAGGCATGGGACGTATAGGTTTAATTTCACCGCATTGGTTCTTCATGTACTGCACTGTGCTTCGAATCAAGACTAATCATGAAGCGAACACTGCGCAAGCGCCTTCTCAACGTTGAATAGCGAGCTTCTTGATACACAGAAATTAATCTCGTATGAGGGTGCCGCTGGGCCATGAACAATTCCGTCGTCAACGGGTTAATATGAAAGCAAATGAATATTTGCACTTTGATTTTAATATGGCAAATAAAGATATTACTTATAGTTATATTAGCATGATCACTAATTTCAGCAAATGTTTATGTCCCAAATAAAAGACGTTTTTAACTCAAATGAATATCTCTAACAACAAAAAAGGAAGGAATAAACTCAAAACTCGCTTCAGGTAAAATGAGGATGTAGTACATACTGGAAGTTGACGTTCGAACCCCGAGAGGCAAACAAATTAGAGCACCACCTACGTTAAGATTCAGATATCTATAAGCAATGGAGAGAACTGCAATGTGCCATCCTGCATGCTTTGTACACAATCCTGAGCATCACATGATACAATTCTTGATCTTTTGGATTTTTTAAAAGTCTATTTTCGTTAGTTTATCACAATTTTTGGAATCTATGTTTAAAAGAAAAACAGGATCACTCAAATTATGTTTGCATTTTTATCCCAATTTCCAAATTGAAATTGTTTATGCTTACTGATCACCTCAAGGCAAATCATTCATATAAAAAATTTCTCCAAGTAATTCACATTATCAATTCACGAAATCAGAATGACGTGCAATCGGGAGCAAACGTGCTGGCTTGACTTGAAACTGAAGACAGACCCGAGGCTATGAAAAGGTCAGAGAATGGATATATTCATAAAGAAACGGTCACATTACACGACTCTGACGGAAGCGCATCATAAAATGGAAATGTAAGTTTGTCACGGTCCAAGACATCACAGGCACAAACATCTTTGAATGAAGGTGATGAGAACATTGAAGCGTCAAGAGTGGGTAGGTCCTTTTCAAGACCACTTACAATTTCAAGAAAGATAACTCATTTTAGCGTGAAACCTTTGACTCATCTTCTCCCTTTTTCGGGGTCATAAGGCAGATGTATATTTCATAAAAGTTCTAAGAAATGAAATTTGTGTGTCATTTCAAACTAAATATATTAGCCTAATAATTGTTAAATTTCCAAGTTAACTACTACGTGATTTCTATAGTACTTATACAAAGACAATCAAGCTTAATTTCACAACAGGTGAATCATAACTTTCCTCTTTCAATTTACATATTTTGCAACGAACCACCTAGGAATCTAAACCTATTCCTTTAAATACTTGATCATATAACAGCTATTCTATACAGATTGTGATGTCAAAAAAAGATTATTGAAACTCATTCCAGTTACCCCGGCCCCTTCCAAACACCCTCCTCCCCCTCCTCCCACCTAAACCATTAATTCACTCACAATCTCCGGCACAACAATATAAAAGATTCCACTACCCGACATGGTTACATCCGTTCCTATCAATGAGTCCGCAAATGATGGGAAAACACATTTTAGACACGTTCCATCTCCTCTTTCTCCCAATCCCATCTCCAAGTTCGCCCCCTGATGTTATTACTGAGTGCACCATTAAAGACTACAACAACAAGGTCCACGGCTTACAGCTCGTTCTAGCCCCAGTTTTTCACCCAAAAAAGAAAGAAAAAAGGAGTACAAGACAGACTCACTGTGAGCAGAAAGGACAAATGACTAGGACAAAGTAAACAACTTCATACAAGCATTTGCAATAGCTCCATGTCCCAGATGGGACTATTGTTCAAAATTTTTCCACAGAATAAGAATGATGGTAATTTCTTTGTGTTAATCTAGTTATTGTTAAACGGTTACTCCAGGCCAAAAATAACTTGGTTTGATTAAAAGCGCAAAAATTAGACGAACATATCAAAAAAAGTTTGAGCAAAATCGGACAATAAATAATAAAGTTATGAATTTTTGAAGGGTTTCTAAAAATAATTTAAATAGTTATAATTTTAGCAAATTGGCAACTTTGCATCACGTGACATCAAATAGTGATGACGTAGGTGCGTCACTTCTCTACAATGGGCTTATAAGATATCATTGCTTTTTAATCCGTCTTTTTAATCTTTAGAGAAAATGTTGTTGATGGATAATGTTCAACACATATCAAGCAATTATGTTTAAGAAATATATATATTCAAAATAAGTTTTATATGAAAGATGAAATGATAAATTATGGAATAAATATGATTTTNCTACAATAACAGGACCATGGCTTACAGGGCGCTCTAGCCCCAGTTTTTTTACGAAAAAAGAAAGGAAAAAAGGAGTACAAGACAGACTCACTATGAGCAGAAAGGACAAATGACTAGGACAAAGTAGACCACTTCATTCAAGCATTCGCAATAGCTCCATGTCCCAGATGGGACTATTGTTCAAAATTTTTCCGCAGAATAAGAATGATAGTAATTTCTTTGTGTCAATCTAGTTATTGTTAAAGCCCAAGTACAGTTTTGGTAAAAGCCAATATTTTTATCACCAGATTTCGTCTTCAAATCAATATGAAATGAAATATAATATTATAAACATATTGCACAAAAGATTGTGCGAAAAATGACCGAATTTGGGAAAAGCTATAACCTAAAATGGGCAAATTGAAATAGAGTGGTGCAGGACCACACTATTTCAATATTTTCTTTCTTGATAAAGGACAACTTCCCATGCTCAGAATTGGATGAAAATTTCAGATTTGAATTGTTGAGTATAATCTCTATATAATTCTATTGTCAAATCTCGGGAATAACTTTGTATATGAGCGATAACTAGCAAAATAATAATATAACCAAGAGAGGGTGCTAAATATGATTTAACGGCCAAATTAAAATTTTCAAAAGAATCAGTTCGTGAAAAAATATGCTATGGTCTCAAAATGTGTATAAGAATTACATGTCATGATAAACATCCCAGAAATTCACTTTTCTTCATCTTTACAAAAACTGTAATGGGGCTTTAATGCTTGGATGGAGGTTGTTCACTTTGTCCCAGGTTTTTGTCCCTTCCGCTCACAATGACTGTCAAATATTTCCAAAGTTACTCACTCGCGCATTCAACTGCCTCACCTTGCCGCTTTGTGTGCCTTTATTTTGCTAAGGATAATTCACTTTTTAGTGGTTTGACAGTCGCGTTTTCTGCCTGGCGGAGGAACGAAGGCATGGCTGTGTGTACGTGATTCAAATTCAACATCAACAATGGAGGGAGGAACAGGATGCTTCTAGCGAAAAGTGCAATTTGTGACGGGTGGAGGTGCTGTGAGAATCCCGGGGTGGGTTACTCAAACACTATTTCACGCCAATTCCATGTTGAACCCATAGATATGTGTTATACGATTTACACAGGATTCAATGGAAGAACCATGAGCTGATATTTATGAGGTTTGTGATAAACATATCCTTATTTGCAATCAGGTTTCTGGAGTATGAAGGTCACAAGGGAAATCTATTATATCTCTAAAGCCTGTAAATGTTCTAGGAAATGTTCTTGAAAATAACACTAAACAACTGCAAGACCCAGACTTATACACATGCCTGAAATTAGGTCATTTTGTAAACATCTCGAGGCTGATCGACAGCAATGGATCTATAAAAATCTGGTCGGACTGTTATTTTTCTTCAGTAACATGCTGTAAACGGATAAACGTCTGAGGGGAGCTTCGGCGAGTGGAGAGTGATCATTTCACTTGAGTCATACTTTCAGATATTCTTAGTAACGGTTAATCATACGTACGACTGGCAGGATTGTTGTTCCGCGGAGCCAGCATGCAGCGTGACAGCATCTCCGCTCCGTTAACGTGTCATATGAACTTGCATGTTCTGTTTGAGACTGTGTGCTGGCAAAAATAACCAATGCACAACGTTTTCTCGAAATAAGCCACTTTTGGGTCAATTCCAACCAAACAAACTATGAACACGCTCAAAATCATTATCAATATTATGTGATTAATTTCACTGTAGCTCGTTAAGTAATCAAATATCTGAAGTGTCACCTCCCTGAGAACGGATCTATATGTTTCAACCCGTTTGGCGATGATTTGACATTGTTCTTGTTCTTGTTAAATTGTGAAAATGTTATTTCAATGGAAAAATAAATAAGTCAAATCAAATAATTCCTTTAATTTAAACCTGACTCACCTTTGCGTGGTTGGCCTGAGCAAGAGCTAAGTCAAGAAGAATCCGCGACATAAATTCCTGATTCATCTTCCGAAAAACAAAATCTCTATTCCGTCTTCCAATCAAGTAAATATGATGGCGTAATTGCAACACAATATAACACTCAAACAGCAGCTACATCGTCTACAACAACCAAATTATATGCAATACCGCATTGTCTGCAGTAAGCATAATGCGTGCTTCACAGGTTGATCAGAAAAACACACACAGCTTCCAAAGATTTTCTGGACAGATTCGACCGGTGTGTACACAATGCTATTTATAACCACCCCATAAGTTATGTAACATTAGTGCAAAGCACTTAGAGATGGGATGAATTCCCTAATTACTTAAATTTTTATTATATCCAGAGGAGAATTTCATTACATTTTTTTCTAAGATAATTCAATCATATTCTCAGCTTTGCCTTTGCTTGTACTTGTACTTTATTTCAATGTATTATCTTAAAAAATGGCTAATAATATGCAATAAATTGTTATTTTTTGCTAGATTGATTGAAATTTTGTGTGAAATCATAATTTGGACGAAAACCTATTCTATATTCACTGTAGATCAATAAAATACACACATTATTTGACTAATACTTAGATTCATGCAAAATGTTGGGGGTGGGTGTTAACCAGGATGACGAATGTTTTCTTCCAAAATTTGGATCTCTTCAATCATCAGAATACACTGGGCCACATTTAAAGTACAATTCTGAGGTGGGTTCTTGAACAAAAAAAAAAGGTTGCTTTAATAGGCCGCTTCAAACATTGTGCCTTCACACTTGATGATATATTCAGTGAACCAAAAAAAGAACATGCAAGATCACTCAAAGAATGACAATGCAATACTGTGGGTCTGAAAATGCAGACTAAATCAAGATTGCACTGTAAGAATCCCCTGCCAATAATAACAGCTGACAGTTATATTAATCCCAGGGATGAATCGCCTAATCAGATTAGCAATGAGTGTAAACTGATAATGGGATAATCTTATCTCCTCAAGTGTTTATCTTATCAACAATGCAATGACCAAGGTTATAATTGACCACAATACAGAGGTCATTTAGTTCCAATGGTCAACTGGTGTTTAAGCTCTTTCAGGATACAAATGAGCTTTGTAACAGTCAAAAGCTATCTGCTTATGATTTAGAGAAGGGTGATCAAAGTGGTATATCTTAATGACCTACAAAATGATTTTTCTCTACCTTTTATTTTTCTATAAATTATCTTGCATTCAAATATCCATGAGTTATCCCCTTTTCAAGATTTAACTCAATATATTTATTTGTAATATTTCGATACTCATAATTTGGGTATGATTTCAAGTTGTATTGAATATACCATTTTAATATATCTGTTAAGATTAAGTCATGCTACTGAAAACTTGATATACAAATTTCCATGCAACTCAATTTCAAAGTTTAGAGGCTGAACCTAATAATCTGACAGTGGTTAAACATTCATAGATGTATAGACAACAGGATGCAATCGGGACGTTGTCCTTACTGGATGAAGTTCAAATATCTCTTCTTGGTTCTCTCCCATTATATTAACTCTAAATCTCTTCATACAAGATAATTCTCTCCCTTCCTCTTCTTTATTTATTTCTCTCTCTCTCTCTCTCTCTCTATCTATCTATCTATCTATCTATCTATCTATCTATCTATCTATCTATCTATCTATCTAACTATCTATCTATCTATCTATCTATCTATCTATCTACATTTTTCATTCTTTCTTCTCTATCTTGCTCTATCTCATTTTCTGTCTCCCTCTCTAATAAATATTAATATTATGAGAAGTATGGAGCTGTCAGTCAAACATTCCTCTGTTCCTTGGGCTCCCTCACGACCCCTGATAGGGGGCACCAACATCCCGAGCTGTCAATATTTTCATCCTTGGGTGTCCAGTCTAAAAATGGGGGTGGGGTGGGGACGAGCCTGAGATGAAGAGGGAGGGGCACTTTCTCTTGATCGTCCTGCCCTGTCATGCACTACAGCCATCAATAGTGCACAAGTATTAGGGCTTTCAATATTTAGAGTTGACTCCCACAACATGATGATATTGGTGCCAGTATTGAAGGGGCCCGTTTTAAGAGGGGGGGGGGGGGCCGGGTTATCTGTTATATCTGCCCTACCAATCGCAAACCTCTTCCATCCCCCTTCCTTTTTCCAACATGACTCCATCAATGTCTCTACATTACCCTTCCCGTCCTTCTCCCTTCTAGTTTCTCTTCCTCTACACTTCTATGGGGGAGTTGCTAGAAGCTTGCTATCAATTGAAAATCAACTGCAGAAGTTGCAAAGTGATACATGCATTTTCATTTGCCATGGTCAGCACTTCTACAAGACGAACATCACGTTCTGATCAACCGAAACTTGCAATCAGTTACAACTCTCTACCAACAACACTGTTTCAATCAGTTGCATCTTTCTCGCAACCTCACTAAAATTACGCCTCCCTTCCTCTGTACCTCCTCCTTCTACGCCCCACATCACTTGTTCCATCCATCATTACACCTGGCCTATCAAGCTGTTTCCATCTAGCTTGTAAGGTGCTAAAATCACCAGGCTCTTAGCGGGATATCCCCCCATCCAGCCCGTGCTCTCCCTATCCGTCGGTTTTACTCCTCAATGAATTCTGCATTAGAAATGTCTACACAACAAGCATACATGCATTAGCTGGTAGAGCCTCGAAATTACTATGGGGCACAGTCGTACAGGGCCTCAATTACTATTAAATGCCATGATATGTGAATTCCAAGAAGAGAAGATGAATACAAGCACACATGAATATCAAATACGTTAAAAGCAAATTGGGCATATACACTCACTTACATATATCAAGAATGGTGATAATAATATACAAGAAATGGTTCTGTAACCCTGCCATACTTGAAACTTGAAGATTATTAACTTGAATATCTATTAATGATATAGAATCTCTAGTATTTTCTGCACTTTCTGCATATATAGTTCCTATTTAGTGATTTATAGTCATACAGGCAGAGAATCAGGTTAAAACTCCTGTTACACAAAATAATTCAAATTGCCACAGATTCCAATTACATTTTACAATGACCATGCAGTTTAAAGACATTGTCACACATTGCAGTTGCACAATTTAAAAAATTCTCAAACCAAGCTGTCTGTCCTATATAAATATATTCACATAGATGAAAAATCAACAGAGGATCTAAAAATAAAGAAAGTTATTCATGCACGATCAAGATATCTATGTACATTGAATTAAAGCGTAAGGATGACACATTAATTCCTGTACAAAGCCTATGGAGGCGACGTTTTAGATTTTTCGCTTGTTTCAAGCACTAAACATTAATTTTAAAGCCTAATATTTTCCCAGTTTAGTTTATATGCACCATCAACCTTTCAGATAACCTCTAGGATCTGGCAGTTGAGAATTTTTTTAATGAAAACAATGTTAAAAATGTCTTTAAGTTTGAAATGGGTTAAGACAAGGTTACGATATAAACCAATCTCCTTCTTCAACCTAATTTTATGTAAGAAAAATCTTCATTTCTTAGAACTGAGATGTATACTCTAATCAAACCACATGGAAGTGAAACTAAAGAGGATTAAAAACATCTCAAATCTCTGAACCATCCTCATCTTCAATTCCGTTGCCATGCCAACCAACCGTCTCCCGAATACATCAGCAACTCCATCAGTCAGAAAGTCGCTTTTCTGTGGCTATGAATAAAACTAATTAGGGCAACTCGATATCTAACAACCGTCATCTGTCTAATATTATTCACAGTAGAAAATAGACTTCAACCTATTACATTAAACATTATATAGAAAAATGAACATCTCAATGTGTGACAAAATTATAAAGGCTTTTTTCATCCCCACTTTTTAAATCTGAAGATTCTTTTATTACATTTTGAAGAAATATCTGATATCTAAGGTGGATTTTGAGTACGAGGACACACACATAACTAATTGAAACACAAGGCATCAATTTTGATATGGATAATTTTGTCTTTCATATTTTGTTATTTATTTTTTTCTGTACTTTACAACAACAAAAAATCTATGATAATGCCTCTCGCAATACCTTACAGTGGCGAAGGCATAAAAAAGGTTCAAGATAAAAAATTAATAGGCTCCAAATTTGCAATATCACTAATTCCCTCAAATTATAGCAAATGTCTAGATGTAAAGACTAGCTCCCATGTCAAGGGTCGTTCATGCATAACGTAACCAGTATTGAAGAAGGGTTCAAGATAAAAAAAAATAGATGAGCTACAAATTTTCAAAGTTATTTAATCCTAGGAATTATAGGAAATTTTTTATAGAAAATGTCTAGATCTGAAGACTAGCTCCCATGTCAAGGGTCGTTCATGCATAACATAACCAGGATTGAAGATGTCTGAGAGAGAGGATGGGTAGAGGCATACCTACTCATTAACTGGTCCACTAACCGGCTAACGGACCATACTTTACCATGCTGGTACTACAGTCAAATGACTGTCAACTCACTGCGACTTCTTGACATTTTTTTCAGTATTTCTTTATCAAAATATCATTTTGTATCATTGACATTTTCATGAGTTTCTGTGAGGTATGCATAATTATTATGTCATTGCTCAGGAACTAATCCCATATATTCAAGGCCTTAACCTCTATCTCTTATATCTTTTTGTACTCTAAAACAACAAAAATCTAAGAAGGGTTTGAGAGAAAAATAAATGAGCTTCCAAATTTTCAAATTTCATTGATTCTAGAAATTATAGAAAATGTCTGAGAATGTCTCTATTAATTTGCTTATTCACCCATTTATTTGTTCATTTATGGTTGATCACTCTTTTCTGACAGAACAGATTATACTGTGAAGACTTTATAACAATCAGTTTAAATTTAACTGATGGAGCATTTTTCTTAAGATGTCTGATAAACTGATATGTGTATCAAAGTTACGATTTCTTTTTGTTAAATCCTCATGCTAAAGAGCACAAGTATGCATTTATTGTCATCTCACAAGCTTTTATGAAGATGCAATAGCTTCACCTTAAACTTATCTTTTTATTAACTATGTGATGCTTGACAGACAACTTTTTCCGATATTCTGTAATTCTGCATCAAAAATTGTCTTATTAGTCATGTTGTAGAGACCTGACTCACTGAATTAGTAATCGTTCTGTGAACTTCACACTACTTGTGTTTTTATCAAACCGATTGATCTTCTTCTAAATGTATCTAATTGATAAGTGAGTGAGACTAATTAAAGAGAAAGAGGGGGAAAGAGGGAGACAGGGGAGGGAATGAGGGAAGAAAACAAGAGAAAGGAAAAGTGAAAGATAGGTGGATAGAGAGAGAGAGAGAGAGAGATAGAAGTGGAAAGAGATAGGGAAAGAGAAAGGGAAAAAGAAAGAGAAAGAGAAAAGGAAAGGGAAAGAGAAAGGGAAGACGAAATGGAAAAATGGAAAGAGGAAAAGATAAAGAGAGGAAAAGAGAAAGAGAAAGGATGGACAGAGAAAGAGAGAGAGAGAGAGAGACAGACAGAGAGACAGAGAGAAAGAGATGAAGAGATTTGACAGAGAGACAGTGGCAGTTGAAAGATAGATATACACAGATACAAAAGAGATAGAAATGGATGAAGAGCATGAGAGGCCAAGAAAGCAAAAGAGAGAGAGAAAAAAAGAGAAATGCGAGTGAGAGCGGGGCAGAGCTAGAAAGACAAAATTAGAGAAGCTGAATATAATAATCGAGGAAAAGAGAGAGAGAGAGATATTGAGAGTAGGCCTAAATAGTGTGGTGGTAAAAAAAAAGTGAGCAACAAGAATTGACCAATACCTAGTAGAAATAAATGGTGTAATTACAACAAGTACTGTTATTGGGGAGTCCAGCATTCAAAATGACAAAAACGAGCACAGGTGGAATAAGAATACAAATCACCAAGGAAGAGAGATGAAAGCATAAACCCATTTTCAGTCAGAACAAATCTGATTTCCACAACACTGCCCTCTGTTATTTCAATCCTTACATTGTATCTATCATCCCTCCTGTGTTTTAATTGATGGAAACAATCTGTGAGATAGGTGACTCACGAAAGAAAAAAATGATGCATGAAAGAAAGAATGATACATTCGTCATGAAGGTTCGAACAAAGAAAAATTATAACTGATAATCATGATAAAATATGACATTGCAGTTATCATCTTTTGATGAATAATATTATCTGTCTAGACATTACAATAATAGTCATGTTATGTTCATGTTTCCACTTATTAAGTTAGGAATAATATTATCCCTATTTTCAATACACTACATTTGAAAACGTCAAACTCTTACCAAATTAGATATTGGGAATAAGATTATGATTAAGATTAAGATTATCCCTATTTTCAATCCATAACATTTGAATATGATAAAATCTTAGTTGACAGTGCTGAAAGTAAGGACAACAGAATAACTCTTGTTGAGAAAGGTACATGATAAACCCTTGAACATTGAAGTATTGGGTCTTCAAAAGTAAAATATTCAAGTCCAAACTTTGCAAAATTTCAATCTTGTAGATTTGAGAACTCTGTTGAATGCTTTATTCTGTTTATTCTTTATTATCAGAATCTAATACGCCTGAAAAGCACAATGTTTTTAAATATCGCTGGGTAATAGTATGTTACTGTGTAATACTTTTAAATGTATCTTTTTATGACGGAAAATAAAACAAAAGTATGAGATGAGTAGCCATCACAATTACACTTGTTTTTCATGTAAAGGTTAAAAAAATAACTTAATAAAAATAACAAAAGCTTGAATATAGACTAAAAATTTCTTTATGAACCCGTAAGAAATATCAGGCTTTTTCTTTTTTAAATTAAAAAATATATAAAAATTCAGTATTTCCGGGAATTCCAATTCCACCTGACCCCAGAAATATCCTGTTAATTTATCGAGATTAGAAAGTGAGTGTAAAATAAATTCCAGCCACTGAATAGCAATAGCAATACTGAATCAACCTGGTTTGGGAAATAATCATATTTGCATTGAAAGTCTCGTTTCTCCCCTCGCTTTTCACTCGCAAATGATGAATTTCAGATGCCCCCGGGGCCCCGAAGGAAGCCAATATCGGGCAGCTTGCGATCCCAGACGTATCTCCGTTCCCGGGGAACTCTCGAAAATGAGGTGAAAAATGGAAAATGAGATGGAGAGCAGGAGAGGAAAAAAAATGAAACAGCGAGCAAACTAATCTGAACCAGGTGAGGATTTTTCTTGTAAAATTATCTTCTCTTTCAGGAGGGAAAAAAGGAGCTCTGGAGACGATATCTCGGTGTAAAAGACCTGTTTTCGAGGAATCGCTGATGGCGATGCGTTCTATCTTTCGTCTTGTTTACCAAAACGCTTTAATCAGCGAGGAATGAAGAAGGAAAAGGAGAAGGTGGGATTGGGATGTAACCACAATGATAATGCAGAATAACACCCCCCCCCCC